>JAWNKZ010000064.1:36022500-36027500 GCA_035041615.1 Drosophila anomalipes | reverse complement strand
GACTCGGAGCAGCAGCTACGCACTTGGCCGTTGCTTCTTCTGCAATTTCGGTTGTGGTATCACCGCTCCTTGACGACTCGTGCAGTTCTTTTTGCGCTGCTTCGCGAGCAGCTGCGTTATGTGCTTCAAATACTTCATGTAATGGTATTTGAGGAAGAGCGCATCCCGCTCAACCGGCTTCGTTGGCTGCGTCGCCGACTGATTGTTCGCCACCAACACCGCCAGCCGGTGCAGAGCCACCAACGGTGTCTGGAACTGCTTCAATCGCTTCTCCATCAGATGCAGCGGCACCGTCTTGATGCGCTCCGGCGTGGGCATCTTTTGCCGCTGATTCTTCCGCATGGGCGCATATAGCCGACTGGTGCCATTGATTGCCTCCTCGACGATGCACAGCACGGAACGTGCACTCGCCCGCAGACGTTGCAGTTCCGACGAGAGAACGCTTTGCTTCTGTATATTCTCGTAGTCCCAGTGCAGCTGGGCGTGCCGCAGATAGCTGAAGGAGGCCACATAGAATTGCAGATCATTGTGGACGCGACGCAATGGCAGCTGTAAGTAAAAAAAAAAAACAAAACGCACATTTGTTGCATTAGTTGCAGAAGAAGAAGAAGAAGCAGAAGAGCCTGCTCTTTAAGTAAATAAATACATTTCGATCTTTTCAATTTCGGGCAAATTTCTAAATAAAAGTTGAAGCTAATCAAAATCTTTATTGTTTTTTATATATCGCTTTAAATGTTGTGGTTTGGTTTCTAGATCGATTCGTCAGGCATAAAACTATTTGTTTAGCAGCTAACTGTAAACAATTAGTGTGCAAGAAACTTGCTAGTTTCGGTTAGCAACAGCTAACCCGCCTCCCTCACACGCGCCCATACGCGCCCCCGCCCTCCCCCACCCACTCGCCTCATAATTACAATGTGCGCAAGTTGAGTGAACTCTGTCGCGTCGCACGTAGCTTATTAAGATTTAAATGCCAATCATACGGCGCGTCGTCTGAAAGTGAAAAGCGAGCGCCAATGAATACCCGCGCACCCCCTCCACCCACCCCCTTCCCAGTTCCCCAGTCACACCACTCACCGCTCGCTCAGCAGTCGGCCTGACCGTTTGCCTAATTTTGCTTTCGGTCTCGCGGTTTCGCAAAGTATTCCGCATTTCGCGTCGTGCTTATGAAATCTGTCGTTCGTCGCTCGTCGCTCGTCGCTCATCGGCCGTCTCTGTTGTTGTTGTTATTGTCATCTTTATCGTCTATCGACGTTCGTTTCATTCATGCCGTTGCTTGGGGGAATCCACGGCTCGCTCAATTCGCATGATTCATCGCGCGCGCTTCGTATTGCTCGTATCGCTCGTATCTCTCTATCGTTCTGCCTCTGTGTGTGCGTGTGCGTATGCGCCTCTCTCTCTCTCTCTCTCTCTCTCTCTCTCTCTCTCTCACCTGTGTGTGTGTGTGTCATTTACAATTTGCGAGCGAACAGATTGCTTTTGCATATCAACTTCGCACACCCCTCGACACCAGCACCACCGCTGGCGCCCATGAGCTTTAAATATGTGTGAAATGATTTGATTAGCTTTGCTTTGCGCTTTGCTTCAAGTTGTGACGCAAAAAAAGGCCGCACGAACTGCTGCTTAGATAAACTGCCTTACGCCTTTTGAGGTGTACTTCTTTCGATTGTTGTTGTTGTTGCTGTTGTTGTTGTTGTTGTTGTTGTCGTTGTTGTTGTCGTTGTTATATTTAGTCGTTTTACTATTTATATTTGTTATAGAGTCTAGACTCTAGACCCCAGAGTCCATAAATAACTTCGATATGCTGTCACTTCTGCTTAATGGAACTGTCATCGTTAATATCAAGAATAATAGTAACACACACATACATCATGTGTGTGTGCGGGTGTGTGTGTGTGGGTGTGTGTTTGTGCTTGGGTATGAGTGCATCATTTTAATCGGTTAGCATGTCAACAATTAACGTCTTTGCTTTGCTCAACTATTTTGCTAATGGCGCGTTTTTTTCCTATACGCTTTTGCCACCAGTGACGCCAATGAGAAATTCAACGAAAGCCGCCCGCACTTTGTGTTATCCAATTGTTAAGCACTTACACACACACACACACACACACACACTTACGCACACACACAGACACGCACACACAGGCAGTGTTGCGCGATAATGAGGCTGATGATGATGATGAGGTTGGCCGTCTAAGTATAGAACATAGCAAAAGCCACAGCATCATCACCTGTGGCAATTAGCCAACACCAGCAGCTAAGCGAGAGAGAGAGAGAGAGAGAGAGATTGAGAGAGAAAGAGAAAGAGATAGAAAGTGCGAGCAAAGAGAGAGTTAAACGTCTTTTGGGCGCTTCTGTTTATAATGATGAGTTGGGGCTTTTGTCAAGCGCCAAAGTCGAGGGACAGTTGAGCCAAGTTAAAGCCAAGTTTAGCCAAGTAAATTCAAAGTTTTCACATTTGGATTTCATAAATGCAAGCCAGGTCCAAAATGATTATATTTGTCAAATTAGCATGCATTTATGCACAATCATCTCTATATATATATATATATATATATATGTATGTATGTATAAATTGATATACAAAGAAAACGCAGAGATGATGTTTGACAAGCTTAATATCAAGATATTGCCGGTTGCTCATTGCGGATACGTATTGCAGATAAGCCCGCAGGCAATTGCTGTTTGCAGCTCAAATGACTGCGCAGCCCGATGTATTATTCATAATGCTGACATTCTTATCTATTTACCAGCTTTTATTTGTCAGCAATAGAATTTTCAATAAACTTTGCTTTTATCACGTGATTCGCTTTTTTCAATGTTTAATTTGTTTGGATTTGTGCCCATCAAGTGAATATATTGGCCAGATTCAAGCTGAACTCAAAAACAAATATATAATTATATATATTTTATATATATTTTCGAGTCGATGAGTGGCACGTGTCCCGTTGTTTATTCTTGGCTGTGTTTGTTTATTTGGCTGTGTTTGTTTTCACAACAAATTAGCCATTTATTGGGCATATTTAGCTGTCGTCTCAGTTCTGCTCGACTTTGACAGTTTTTTTTTTTTTTTTTTCTTTTTCTTTTTATTTTTAGATTTTTCTATCAAAAGCCGCAAAGTCGCGTGCGGCATTAATTTGCGCATCTTATTTGCGGCATTTGTTAATCGTTTTTTTTTTTTTTTCTCTCTCCTTTTTTCTCGGTTTGTGGTGAATGTTATAACTGCCCTCGCTATAAATATCTATTGGCAATCCAATGACCAAACTCATATGACCGTCTCGCCTTGTGACGCTGTGTCACTCTTCAATTTTGCACCTACGCAATGACGAACGGTGAAATGGGTCCTCATGTGACCCAGTTTCAAGCTCTAATCGAATTTATGGCTCTAAATCTGATAACTATACACTTACACATATATATATATATATATATATATATATATATTATATATGGTATATATACTTACTTGATGGTCGGTGGTATTGAGCCGGGGCAGGAATTCGTATTTGCTGCTTTGCACACTCCACAAGCCAACGTCGGATATGTCGATGGCCTGGTTTGAGGATGTGACCGGTGCCTTCAGCGAGTTGACATGTTGCCGCTGTTTGTTGTTGGTCCGCAGCTCGTTCAGCTCGCTGCGCGCCTTTTGCTGCAGCGTGCGAAGCAACTGCAAAAATAACAAGAACAACACCAATTACTTTCCATAATTCCATTATTCGCACCATAAATACGGCCATGACGCATGCCATAAATGCGGCATGCAGGCAATTAAAAAACCAAAAAAAAAACCAAAAAACCAAAAAAAAAAAAACCAAAAAACCAAAAAAAAAAAACAAAAAACAAAAAAAGTGCAGTTGATTAATAAAAATTTGATTATGAAATTTGAATGAATTTGAATTATTTGTTTTTTGGCATAAATACTTGGCTTACTGGCTTACCTTCTTGTGCTTGGCACAACGATTGTGTGGCCGCAACAGCCTGGTATCCGGCTCGGGATCCGACCACTTGCCACCGCAGGCATTGCTCCAGGAGAGCTCGGTGCGCTTCAGTTCGCTGTAGAAGCGCGCCTTGATGCTGCCACCGTTATAATGACGCTTCTGGAGACGCGTCCGATTTACCGTTGGATCAATGGCGTTGCTCGTTGATTTGAGCAGGTCGCCGAGTGTGGCGGGTGCAGGTGCTGGTGCTGGTGCAGGTGCAGCAATGCCACCGCTGACGGCGCACATTAGAGCGGCGAGCATCAGCAGGGCTGCCCCTGTCTGTGGACGGCTTCGGGCGCTGCGCGGCAACTGCGGCTTTGCCTCCGTCGTCGTCGTTGTTGTCGTTTTCGTTGTGTTGGCCGTTTTGGTGTTGTTGCTGTTGGCTGGGAGCGGGCCAATAGTTGTCGTCTGTCAATGGAGCAGTGGGAATTCCCGTTACTCAAGTCACAATACAATAAAAGTTTAATGTGTGTGTGTGTGTGTGTGTGTGTGTGTGGGGGGGGGGGGGAACAGCAGGTGCGATAGCACATCGTGCCGCTTCTTGTTATCGTTATCGTTTTTTTGCTTTTACAGCTGTGTGTCGGCTGACATAATTATTTAAAATTAAAGTCTTAATTTGGCTGAATCATCGGAGCATATGCGAATCTCAACATACACTGCGCTACAAAGTCAACGAACTTGGCCGGAGTCCGACTTGCGCACTTTTGTGAAATTCGTCAGCGGTTCAGCGAGTCAAAGTCAACGTAAACGTCAACGTTGAATTCGAAGACGGACGCTTCTCTCTTCTGTCTTCTCTTTCTCCCTCTCTCTCTCTCTCTCTCTCTCTCTCTCTCTCTCTCTCTCCCTCTCTCTCTCTCTCTCACTCTTTCTGTTGCTCTCTCTCTCTATCTGGCTGGTCCGAACATTGTCCATGCCAAATTGTCGACGTTGTTGCTGACGCATCGCCCGAACGCGCAGACTTGTTGCTGTTGCTGTTGCTGTTGCTGCTGTTGCTGCTGCCGTTACTGTTACTGTTGCCAAACA
>JAWNKZ010000064.1:35892500-36017500 GCA_035041615.1 Drosophila anomalipes | reverse complement strand
TTGTATTTGATATTGTTGTTCGTTCCTGTTCCACTTTTATACATGCATCATTGCCGCAGGGGTTCAGGGGAGGCATAAGAGCCAAATATATATATATATATATCTATATATTTATATATATTTATTTATATATATCTGTATATATGTATATACATATGTATAGGGATGCTGCCCCATTAATGGCCGGTAATTTGGTGAGCGCTGTGCGCTGTGCTCTGTGTTTTCATGTTTGCCGAAACTCGAATTTAAAAGTTTCACACATAACAAAGTGCGAAGGATGCAGATCGGCAGAGCCGAGCCAAACTTAATTAGCGCCCATTGCAAAAATATTTACGGCAAAACAAAATAACACCCAATAAGGTAAAAAAAAAAACAAAAACAAAAACAAAAACAAAAACATAAACAGCGCTGAAAAAAAAAAGGAGCGCAAACGCGTGATGATCACTGGGTAACGCCCCTGACAAAGCCCAAAAGAGACTCACAGGCGGATGGTGGGCAGGATGGGGGGTAGGATGGGGGGATGGTAGAGGTACCGCGCCGAACAACGAGGGGCAGCAGCCAAAAACAAAGCAGGCACATGCAAGCCATTTATTTGAGCATCAAAGGCCGCCACAGGAGCGCGCTGCAGCCTGGTCATGGGAGGTGCAAACGCCTCAGTCTCAGTCTCAGTCTTGGTCTCAGTTTCGGTCTCAGTCACAGGCACAGGCACAGACACAGGCAGAGGCAGAGCCAAAGACGCAGACGCAGACGCAGACGCAGATGCAGACGCAGTCTCAATCTTGGTGTTAGGCCGGCTCATTGTCCGTTCCGGCCGCGGCCGTCATTATAAGCCGTCACCTTGTTGTGTAGACTTTGGCCATGGCCACCGCGCAAGAGCGCACAGATCGACAGACAGACAGTTAGACAGTTGGACAGACAGGCAGACCGGCAGACCGGCAGACAGGCGGACAGGCAGACAGGCAGACAGACAGCCGCATCCAGAAAGAGCAACAACGGCAACAGACGATGCAAACTGCTAATCCGGTTCGGTTTCGGGTACGGCGGCAATCGCTGAAGTGAAATCAACTCGTTAACTCGTTACCAAAACTGATCCCATTTAGCGGCGCATCGCAACGCGGCGCCAGCCAGACAGGCCCAACGAATGCGCTACACTCTGCACTCTGCTCGCAACTTCGATCTGCTCAGTCTGCCAACAACAATTTGCTGCAAGAACTTGGAGCTTGCCAAAAATCGTAGCTAGTCTTTTAAATGTGTCCGTTGTTAATGCCATAATTAATTTGGCGGGTAGCGCAAACAAAGTGCGCACTGGACGCAAGAGTGGCTTGAGCGCATGGAGGCTGGGCCAGTTTGGGGCTTTGAGGCAGCGACGGCGCATCCGCGTCATCGGCAACATCATCGGCAACACCAAGAGCCAACATCAACATCAACAGCAACACCAACACCAACACCTTCATCATTATCAGGCGGCGTCTTCGACTTGGACTTCATCTTCGACTTCGACTTTGAGTTGGAGCTGGAGCTGGAGTTGGAGTTAAGGTTGGAGCCGAGTTGCGTTGCGTTGCGTTGCGTTGCGTCGCCTGAGGGCTGAGGTAGTTGGCGCTGCTGCTCTCTCATTGTGGTCGGGCCCGCCAATTGCGGTGATATGCTGGCTCGTTGCGAGGTCCGAAAAGTAGGTGGTTATGATGATATACTTTGGCTGTTTGGCTTAGCTGTTGAAAGCGACCTTATGCGGCTTCCGCTGCGGCAGCAGCAGCAGCAGCAGCAGCAGCAGCTGAAGCAGCAACAGCAGCAAGTCGATGAGTTTCAGAGTCGGCAATATTGTTGCATGGTTATTGTTTCTACCAAGGCGAGAACGGCAAAGGATAAGGATATGCCAGTCTTTGGCTTTGCCGGCGACGTCCATGTTATTAACTTATTTTTAGCCAATAAAACGGCAATGAAGCGAACGAGGCGAACGAGCCGAACAGAGGCGAACAGAGGCACAAAATGCGGTTCCCACAGTTATTATTTTCATAGGCTGAACTATTTGGTGTGGAAGTAATGCGATGACGGCGGCGCTGACGCCGATGGTGGTGGTGGTGGTGGTGTGCTCTGCTGTGCTGCGGTGCCAGTGGCTTCGGTGGTGGCGACCGTTGACGATGGCGACCGATGGCGCCTCATTTGGCATTGGTGTTGATTGGCCCAGGCAAAGTGTCAAATGACAATGGCAGGAGACAGAGACAAGCACACAGACGACGGACAAAGGATGAGCAGCTGCGGCTGAACCAGGGAATGGGAGCGGTGGCAAAGCTGCCAGTGTGTTGGCAAAGCCAACAAAAACGAAAAAAAAAAAAACCAAAAAAAAAGGAGAAAAAAACCAAAGGAAGCGTTGCAAGTGTTTTGTAAAAATCGTTGATGGCGCCCAGTTGAGGTTCTCTGATTAATTGCGTAGCCATTAATCTTGACCAGCCATGAAAAAGACGCACTTGCTGCAGCAAACAGCAACCACAGCAACCACAACAACAACAACAACAACCAACACGACAACAAGAAGAAGAAGAGAGTCAACTGCAGGAGAAGCTTTGACATTCAGCAGAGAATGCTCAACATTTGGAGGACCACACAAAGCGGGCGCGGTAATTGCAATACAACAAAAAAAAAAAAAAAAAAAAAACATAAAGACAAAAAAAACCGAAGACAAAAGACAAAAGACAACTTATACCCTAAACCAGATTGACAATTATGTACAATGATAGTTCCTTTTTGTCGTTGTTGTTGCTGTTGCTGTTGCTGTTGTAGTTATCCTCAGCGTCAGTGTTAGCCTCATTCCCATCCTCATAATCTTCGTCATCCAGTTAAGCGTCGTGTGCTCGCTTGCCAGTTACACGAGACCCGGATCGGATCGGCTCGGATCGGATCGAATCGAATTGAATCTTCGTGTGTTTTTGTTTTGAAGTGTACAATTTCACAACATTTAATTCAAGATTTGACGGCAACAGGTTCGGATTCAAGAATTTTGAGCGACAGGTACACACGGACACTACATACATATGTGTTTATAGCATTTACCTTCTCCTTCATTGCATCTCCTTTGCGAGGCACATACATATATACATATATATATATATATATGCATATCTGTATATATATATTTATATATGTACATTTTACAAGACCTCCCGCACATGTAAAACATGCCGATTCATAATTCTGCATTTTATTTTTTAAGGAGGCAAAACGAGAGTGGAGTAGTTGATGATGAGCAGCCGCCGCCGCCGCTGCCGCCGCCGCCTCAGACGCCTCACACAAAGGTTGTGAATGCTTGAATGACAGCGGCGGAGAGTGAAAAAAAACACACAAAAAAAAAAAAAAAAAAAAAAAAACGAAATAATAAGAAAATACTAAACTGAACTGCCTCACGAGATAAACATCGGCAGAGACGACCACCCGACCGCTGGAACTTACAGGCTGGTAGTAGTAGTGCCCGCTCCAGCCAGCTGGAATGACAGATTGGACCACCATTTGCACATGTGACGAGGATGAGCCTCAGCCTCAGTCTCAGTCTCAGTCTCAGTCTGAGTCTCAGCATCGGCATCGGCATCAGCTTTGGGTCCAAGCCATGGCCGAGCCAAGCAGCTGAGGCTGAGAATGATGCGACGATTGTCGTCATCCGAGACAATAAAACACAAATCGGCGAGCGGCCAGCAAATTTCTGTTGGACATGCAGCAGCGAGTGGGTAAGTGGGGAGGGAGTGTGGGGTGTGGCAAGGGGGCGCAGTATTAGCAAAGGATTAATGATAGAATGGGCAGGGGGAAGACATCCTCACAACTAGCTGCCTAGCAACTACTGAATATGTTTGCAAATCTAACACATTTTACTCGTTCGAGTTTATGTATAAAAAAAATCTTCTGTTTTTCAATATCAATATTGGAAATATGGGATATTTTGAAAATATATTAATATAACAAAACTGAGAGAGTTTGGAAAGAGAAGCATTATGTTCCCAATGCCTCTGACTAAGCTTTACCTCATCATCATTTTAATCATTATCTATAAAAAAAATACATCATCTTAGGAATGTTTCTATTATTAAATTAAGCATTTCAATTTGCAAATAAAAAAAGAACAAAAAAAAGGAGTTCTTCATAGAATTGCATATTTTTATATATAACTGAATTAAGATTTATATTAAATATAAATTTAGAACATATTTGAATATTCTCAAGTCTGATGAACTCAAAATATGATTTACAAGCTGAATTCAAATTTTTTTTATTAATTAAACTTTAATAATTAATTAATTTGAAAAGTAATGTGGCTTTCAAACTTAATTAGTGCGTTGATGATTGGCATCGTTTTTATTAACACACAAATCCTCCATGCCTATTCCCATCCCATCGCATCCCATCGCATCCCATCCCGTCCCGTCCCGTCCCGCCTCGTCCCATCCCGTCACGTCCAGTCCCATCCTTGTTCCATTCCATTCCATCACATTAAATCGAAAGACAAATGAAGCAGCATCTAAAGCAGAAATACGATAATTGAGTGCTCATTTGTCTTACACGCAGAGAGGTTGTTTCACTGGTCGCTAACCAGGTGCGGTGGGAAGGAGGCAGAAGGTTGCGGCCGGGGAGAGGCTCGAGTGAAAGAGATTCGGCCAGTGGCAGGTATAATATATAGTATGGTATCCGACTACACGCGTTTTCAAGCCCACATTGACGTGGCCCAGGGCACAAATTTTTATGACAGCGCCTCGGATTTGTAAGCTGCCCCCGTGTGCCGCTTCTCTTTCTCTCTCTCTCTCTCTCGCTCTCGCTCTCCCTCTCGCTCTCTCTCTCTCGCTCTATCTGGCTCACATTCTCGCTCAGCCCTGCATTACTGTATCGAATATCCTGGCATTTGGTATCGAGCAAACGAGTGCACTCAGCTCGGTTCTCCCCCCTCTCCCCTCCCAGCTCTCTGCACAATCCACTTATGCAATGGGACTTTTTAAGATGCATTCCACAGCCAACTGAATACCAAGCGCAATTGTTGTCGGTCGTCGGTTGTCGGTTGTTGGCTGCTGGCTGTCGTTTGGCGGTTGTCGATTGGCGTTGCTGTTGCTGTTGCTGTTGCACATACACACATACATGTATGCCATGCACATATCTATTGTCGGTTGTTTGGTGCATGCTGCTGTTCGCATAATTATAGACACATCAGCTGTTTGGGCCACTTGCAGTTATAGTTTAGAGCCGCACTGGCCGTTGATTTGATTTTCCTCAATCTCAATTGTTTTGTAATGCACTGAAAGGGGAACGGGGCAGCAGAGCTTCGACAGAGCTGTTTGCAACAGCAACAGCAACTGCCATAACTACACCCCACATGTAGACACAAATTGATAACAAAGACATGTAGAGGAATTGACGAACTGACTGAGTGACTGACTGGCAACGACAACGACGATATCACTTGCCGCTTATTTGATGGCAAATTAATATAATTATCATTGCACGAACCGGAATTACACGACCAACAACAACGACAAATAAAAAAAAAAAAAAAAAACCGACTTCGACTTCGACATTAACTGCGACTTCGACTTCGACTCCAACTGCAACTCCAACTCCAACATCGACAGTGGCTGTGACTCCATCATCAATGGAACGGCGAACGGCAAACGGCGAATGAAAACAAACAAATAAACAATCAAAGAAACAGCGAAACCCATTATTAACGCCACAAACGCAAATATTAAGCTACCGTCCAAGTCCCAGTCCAAGTCCCAATCCAAGTCCCAGTCCAACTCCCAGTTGCAGTTGCAATCACAGTCACAGTCTCCATTGCAGTCACACTTGTATTTAGATCGTTCACAGTCTCAGTCACGTTATCGATAGCCGCAATCTTTGTGTCTTAGCTACCGGACTGCTATGCAAACAAGTATTTTTAAGATACGCATTGCATAAAGCATATAAACACACACACGCACACACACACACACGCACACACACACGCACACACACACACACAGCAGTCATCAGCAAGTGGCGCTAGTTGCCAACTAACTGGCTTAGATAATCGCCAGATATGAGTATAGTCATGGCGCAAATAACAGTTAGAGGGCGTTGAAAACGCGCTGCGAACACCATCTTAACGTCTTCAATTATAACAGTAGCTGCTATACATATACATATACATATATACCCCAATAAACCATGTATATATATGTATATATATATGTAATTACATAGGACAGCATATTTATGATAGTTCTTTCATTTTCAGTTAGTATCCTTCAAGCTCAAACCTTCGAGCATTTTCAAGTATAAATTGTTTATCATATCACAACAAATAAAAGTGTCGCTTCAATCGCTACAAATTTTATTTGTAGACGACACTGTAATTTTGTAATTTATAATTTTGCAGTAAGTTAAGATAATAAAGTTCGTAATCGTTGGAGTACTGATTCATAGAGCTGCCACAGTCTAAATTAGACAAAAGATGAGTCTTAAGTTGTGGTATCCAGATAGGCGTAGACAAACATGCCACAAACATGCTTTCTGTATTTGCCTAGAAATCTTCTTTTTAATTATTTGCTTAAGACGAAACACTTTAAATAAAGAAAACAATCAAAAATTCCCGCAAGGGGTTAAGTTAAGTTAAGTTTCATTTTGAATTGAGATTTTATTAAAACAAAAATAAGCAAAACTTATATTATTTTAATATGCTTCTTAATATTCAGATGTTTCACAAACCCAGTTATTTGGAGATGAGTAATTGATCAGAAAGACAATACAATATTGTAAATGAAAAGATTTTAATTCTAGTATCGGTTCGTCAAAATCAATACAAATTTGGGAAGAGAAATTTTTCAATAAATTTCCAGCGATTTATATAAGATTAATTTCATTCAAAATATTTATAACATAATATCACAAGCAATTGAATAATCAAAAGCCAATGTGATTGAATGGATTATGTATCTATATAATTTCGGATACGTGTATATTTATATTTAGATAAATACACCACAGGTTACAGAGGACTTTTAATTGTGTTTATTATGATTAACCACTTTTATGAACATCGATAAAACTCGTCTAGCCGATTTTGTAATGAAATAAAGTCTTCGATACAATGACATTTCCGAAGAACATTTTTACTTTGGCTCAGTAAAAAAAAAACAAAAAAAAACCAAGAGCTAACCACAAAAATATACAAACATTAATTGAGCTATGCGAACAGTTCGAGAATTTGAAAATTGTAAATTGGGTACTTAGAGTAACTCTCAACCAGTCAGTCAAGCAGTCGGCCAGCCAGTTAGCCACACTCAGCTGGGGCCACATTTGATGGACATTTTGGCCAAATGGCATTTGCGAAATGTTTAACACTGATTGAGTTGCAATTGCTGTCAGGTTTTGGTTGCGACCACAGTTTTTGGTTCTTTTTGACAAGCTAATGCAATTAAATGTAATTAGTGCACCTCGAATGGTAGAACAGTTCAATTAGAGTGTTGCCTAGAGTTGAGGACCTGACATTTGGTTGCTAGAATTATGCGAGGTATAACAACAGCAGCAGCAGCAGCAGCAGCAGCAATAGCAGCAAAGCCAGCAACTGGCAACAGGCCGAGGAGGAGCAGAGTAGCAGAGAAGTTAAGGTAGCAACAACTGCAACTGCAAGTTCTTACTGTAGAAATCGTGACTGTGGCTCGCCGATCCGATAAAGCTGGCATAAAAGCGCAAAGCATATAAGAGAAAAATTTACCCACCAGCAGGATATTTAAGATTGCCCCAAAAGACCACAAATGTGCAAAAGACGCAAAGACGACGACGACGACGACGACGACGACGACGACGATGATGACGACGACGACGAAAGCGATGGCGATGGCGATGGCGAAGGCGAACTCAAATGCGCAGTCAGATGCAGACCCAACGATGGCGACTCTCGCGACGCTGGTGACGATGATGATGAGGCACAAAACGTTCGCTGCGACAGTCAGTCGGTCTGGCAAGCTGGCAGGCTTGCAAGCTGGCAAGCTGGCAGCCTTGCAGTTGATTAAGCGACCGCTTCGGCGGCGGCGGCGGCGGCGTCGGCGCAGCAAACAGATTTGCATATTTCATTGAGCAGTTCAATCAAATGGAGGACACCAAAGCCGGGCCTGAAACAAAACGTGGACACAGTCGCGGCAAAAGGTATTTTTTTTTCTTTTTTTTTTTTATATATATATATATATATATATTTTTTTTTTGTGTTGATTCTCTGGTTCTCCTTTTTGCAACATGGCGAGATGCAAGCGTTGCGATTAAGTCCGAAATAACTCATTCATACGCAGCCGTGAAGCTGGGCAGGATATGGCACCGTCACCACACCAGTTACCATCATCTGTCCATTTGGCAACAGTCTCTGCTCAGTCTCTACTCACTCTCACTCTCTCTCACCCCACTCTCTCTCTCTCTCTCTCTCTCCCACAATCTCTCTCTATCTCTATCTCTATCTCTCTCTCTCTCTCTCTCTGTCGCTCTCTGTTTGTCAGTATATGTGCCTAATCTTTGGAATGTCATCACTGCCTGGCAGCAGCAGCACAGAACAATGGCCATGGCCAAATGCAAGTGGAGCCAAAGCCACAGTCAGAGACTGAGACTGAGACTGCGACTGCGACTGAGACGGAGTCGGAGACCAGAGACCCAAAGTCGCAATTGACAGTCCAAGATGGCGAGATCTGCAGCCATCGCCAGCCAAGATGGCGATGTGCAGAGCATTTGCATAAAAGCTCGCCCACTCGCCAAAAAAAAAAAAAAAAAAAAAAAAAAATATATAAAAAAAAATCTGCATCTATCTCAGTCGTTGGCGCTTTCTCACTCTAGCACTCAGTGCCAGTGGGCAACTGGTGAAGCGCACTTAATGCGGGCGGACACTAAGCCACGTGTGAAATTCAATCGCTGCCTCATCTCGGCTCGGCTCGGGTCGACTTGGCTTGGTTTGGTTTGGTTTGGTTTGGGTTGGCTCGGCTGGTCGCCTCACTCGCTCGCTCGCTCGCTCGCACCGTCATCATCATCAGCACAGGCTCGAATGTCGTCCGCCTGGACACCTCGTTAGGAACTCCGACGACGCTGACGCCAACGCCAACGTCGACTCGACGTCGGCAGACCGGTGTGGGGTCCACTTAGTCCAAGCGCGCTCGTTTCGGTTTCGGTTTCGGTTTTCATATTTTGAGGTTCACCGATGTGTTAACAGGCGGCGGTAGTCGCATATTAGGCGGCCCATGACCAGATCTCAGCTCCCCACAACCAATACCCATACCAATACCCATACCCATACCCACACCCATACCCATGCCCATGCCCATGCCCCAGCTGAGGTTTAGCTGAATCAACTGCTGTCCCAGCCAAGGCGATGTGACTGACGAATTTCGCAGGCAACTGGCTGAAGACAGCGCGATAGCAAGTGTCACGTCAAGCACATAAATTAAATGCACAACAACAACAGCAACCACACCACCAACAACAACAACAAGAACAATAAGAGCAGATCAGTAAATATAAAAGAAGCTAGTCGAATACTGATTGCTCTTGTGAATTAAATGTTTCCTTGAATTGAAATTTCGACAATTATAAAAATGCCTGTGTTTTCCTTACTATATTTTTCTCTCTCGTCTGATTATAAATCAATTAAGTTACCTATATTAGAGTACTATTTTTGAAACGAGCTTAAGGCTTGAATGATGGCAGAATTGCAAGGTTTTTCTGCGCACTTTACGGGTATTAATAAATAAATAAAAAATAATTTAAATAATTCATATATATATATGTGTGCATATTAAATAGCTTAATCAAGTTATTGAGTACAAATTTCTATCGAGAGTTTTACATTCATGCTTAAAACTATATTTTGAATGTTTTTCTGAGGTGTCGATTATATATTTTTTTGCATTATCAATGGTACAAATAATGTGGCCAACAAAAAACAATAACAGCAAAGTGCAGTTGTAAATATTTTGGCTATCGATAAAATCAAAAAAAAAAAGAAGCTGATTGCAATCATCATAAGTGTGCTGCTGGTGGCAGCAATCATTATTCAAAAGTCATGATACCCGCGGCCAAGGGCAACGGACAAAAAAAAAAAAAAAAGAAAAGAGGAGCAGCCAAAGAACATGAATAAGCAGCCGATCGCAACGAGCACAAGACAAGATAAGCAGATAATTTTCTAGGCAGCAGCGAACGGCGGCCACCGCAGGCAGCAGGCAGAAGTAGCAGCAACAGCAGCAGCAACAACAGCAGCAACAGCAGCAGCAGCAATAGGCAGCCAACGGCAGCAGGCAGCGGGGCAAGGGCACAAAAGGGACAACGACGACGACGACGACGACGACGCACGGCAATGCCTCCAAATTGGACCACAGAGGCTGTGCCCCATACCCTTAGCGGCGGCGACATGATGTTTTACTAACCAGCGAACGGCAAACGGCAAGCGGCCAACGGCAGGCGATGGACAACAGACAGCGGACAATGGACGGCGGACAGGCGATGAACGAGGAGGCTGCTAATAATTTGTGTACGCGACGCCGCCACCGCCACCGCCACCGCCACAGCCGCAGTCGATGTTAATGTTGATGGCCAATGCCAATGCGAATGCGAATGCAGGTTGAGCTTTGTGGTGCATGCCAGGCTTAAGGGGCATATACAATGGTGGAGCGCTTTTGGCATTGGCATTGGCCTGGCCCGGGCCTGGGCCTGGGCCCGGGTCCCCATTGTCGTCCTTCGTTTCATGCTAAACGTGTTGTTGCCAAATTGTGAACAAGATTCATTCATGTTTCAACACATTGAGCAACACGAGACGGCAACGGCGACGGCGACGGCAACGTCGACTGCGATTGCGATTGCGACATGGCGACGGTGACGATGACGATGACGATGACGGGGATGGTGATGGTGACCAGGGCCAGGGGACTCCGAAAAAAAAAACGCTGAGGATGCTCGCGCTGTCCGCAGCGCGGTGTCGTTGCCATGGCCATCAACCGTCACCATCACCGTTGTCGTCGTCGTCCTCATCATCATCCTCATCATGAGCACGATCATCATCATCATCATCATCAGCAGCAGCAGCTGCGGTAGCGGTCGGGGCGTGTGAACAGACAATGGCCCGCTTCGCTCCGCTCTGCTCCGATCTGCTCTGCTCTGCTCTGCGACTTATTTAAATTTTATTGGGTGTACTGTGAAATATTTGAACAATTTGATGTAGCTGCGGCCTATGCGGCGTATGATTAATGAAATGAATATCAATGTGGACAGACAGTAATTACGGAATTGAAAACGCCGCCGCACAAAAGCTCATTTTGACAAAGGCCGCGAATTGCTAGAGACGCACTTAGTCATCAATCCAACCAACCAGCCAAACAGTGAACACAAATCACTCGATCCAGCAGCAAAACAAAAAGAACACAAATAAAGAAGAAGCCGTCAAAATGCACAATTCGAGCTGTATTTGAAAATCTTTCGCACGAAATTTGGTTCAATTTGAAGAATTTGGCAAAGCGGAAATATCAACTGACAATCACATTATGCGCACTTGGCTTATTAATAGAAAATTATGGCAATTTATTTGAAGCATTTGAAATTTATTCAATAATCAATAATGACTATGTTCTTAAAGGGTATTTCCCGAAAGCAGCTTTGCAAATTCAAAGGTTGAAATTCCATTGACGTAGTTCAAATTTATACATGATTTGTAAAACACACACAGCACCGATAAGTGAGTTTAACAACATTCAAAATATTTTGTATCCGCTTTGATGACGAATTATGACCATTTTATTAATTTTTTTTTTTTTTTTTTGACAAGATTAATTATTTTGTTTTATTATTATTATTTTGTTAGAATTGTGCAGTTGGTTAAACACAGGTGCACATTCGGTTACATAAGTAAGTTGCAAGTCTTTTATTAGTCAATAGATTCGATTATCTGTCCGCTTATCTATTGGGGTCACTATTCCACTAGAAGTAATTTTCCGCAACATTTTTAAGGCGCCCCCAGACAGCCGTCTAAGAGTGGAGCGCAGGCCTAACCGGAAATACCAGACATTCCACGCACACATACCAAGCCAGTGAACAATAAGAACTACAATAAAACTAATAATAAAAAACAAAAACAACAGCAACAATACACACACACACACACACATACACACACACACACACACACACACAAGCACACACAAAGTGTCCGCCATGGACATTGCCTGCTTTCATTTATTGTGTTTCTGAAGATGTTTCTTATTATGAAATTAGACTGAACGCCGAAGAGCAGAGCACATAGAGACACATAGGGACTGAAGGGACAGACGAGGCCACGACAACAACGACAACAACGACAACGGCGACACTTGGACAAGAGCTCAATGAATGAAACCGAAATGAGAAATGAATGATATCATGCGCATTGTTAGCTCACACGACAGACACGGCTGAGGCCTGCGGGTCGATCCCATGCATCCCAGCAAACGAGATCAAATGCGATAGCGCCACGAAACGAGGCGGCAGGCATCAGGCATCAGCCAGCAGCAGCAGCAGCAACAGCAACAGCAACAGCAGCAGCAGCAGCAGCAGTCTCCCGCCTCCAGAGCAACGTGTTGCTCATTTAGCTGGCAGCCAGTGCGGCCATAATTCAACGCTTTTGATAACTGCGTTAGGCACCGGCACCGGCACCGGCACCGACACCGGCACCAGCAACCGGCGAACGACACCCGGCACCCGCAATGCAGCAACGACAGCAGCAGCAGCGGACCAGGATCGGCGTGCGTCGGCCCTTGGATCTGGGCAAGGGCGAATCGAGAGCTGCGGTTCTTCAACCCCTTTGCGCCCCTTGCACAGTGCTTAAAAAATGCTCTTCCAGGTAACAAATACGCTCAACAGTTAGAAAAGTATAGCTCTGGATTAGTAATAAGCAGTAGTGGAATGTATATTATAATTAGCAATTTATTTGTTAATCTTCCAATCGATGAACACAAATAAGAATATGAAAATTGGCCGCTTAAGGTCAATTCAAACTTGTTTATCTGAATATTAAATTAGCACGACTCTTAAGCAAGAACTAGTTAAATATGTTAAAAAAAAAAAATCACAGCATATTTTTATAAAAATATAATACATTTTTGAGCGCTGAATATTTGTTACATATCTGCCGTTCTCTCATAAATATATATATATATATATACATATATATATATAGATATAAATATATACACATAAACATTTTATTTTTTTTTATTTAGCATAATTAACTTGTAAGTGTAATCATTTAACAGCCCATTAAATAATCCGTTTTTTTTTTCTTCTTTTTTTTTTTGTAGTAATGCTGAGAGTAATTTTAGTGAATGGGAATTATTAATACTTTAATTGCTCTGCGGCTATTTAAATACTCATAAGAATGTTGAATTTATGTGATTGAGTAGATTTCAGATTTGGTTCCACTGTATCGATGTCTATGGCTTCGCTGCTGCTCCGATGCCCCCTCTGCCCCTCTGCCCCCTTTGCCTGCTGCTGCTGTGTTGTACAAAATGATTTTGGTGTTTGCCTGGCGATTTGTTGTGTTTGATTTGCTGCCACGTCGCCGTCTGCCTCGTCGTCAAGTTGGTGCCTTGGTTTTGGTCTTGGACGTCGAGCGACATACATAAATACACCGACACACACACGCACACACACACACACGCACACACACACACACACACACGTATACCGTCGCATTCCTGCGTGCCGCGCGTTTGCATTGTTCGCTTTTCGGTTCATTCAAATCCTTTCGGTAAAATTCTTTTGTTTGGTGTCAAGTTTAACAAATATTTGAACGGCCGGCAGGCAACGGCGTCTCTTGTTAGTCCCATGTTTCTTGCGTGTTGTGCTGCTTGTCATCTTGTTATAGTTCTTCTTCTTCTTCCTCCTCTTCTTCTTCTTCTTTTTCTCGTTGTTGTTGTTGTTCTTTTTTTATTGTTGGGGTTTTTTTTTTTTTTTTTGCGCTTTGTTGCTACTGCTGCCACGGTACATGTTTCGTATGGCATGGGGGCGTATGAGTAATCAGCGCTGCCTGCAATTAGTTGGCCTTAGACAAGCTGAGGACGACCAAACTAGGCAGCGATTAGCTTTAGTTGATTTGCCAATTGTCGTTTGCTGTGATTTTGTCTTTGTTGTTCTTATTGTTGTTGCACTCACTGCTGGCTGGCTGGCTTGCTGGCTGACTGGCTGGTTGGCTGGTTGGCTCCATTGTTGTTCTTATCGCGCCGCGCGCTTTTTTTTGTGCGAAATTTTTTACGCCCCGCGGCGCATCGCACAAAATGCCACAAGAATTACATCGTACAAAATGGCATGGAAACGAGCCAACTGATATGAAGATCCCACGTCGCCGTTTGGGGCGCGGGTTCAACTAGCAGCGACAACAACAACTGCTGCGGCTGCTGATGCTGCAACGAAAACAAAAAAAAAAAAATATATATATATATATATATACATATGGGAAAAAAATTGAAACCGTAATTGTTTGTTTATTATGGCAATGGTGGCAAGCCTTGACTTGATGTTGCTCTTGCTGTTGTTGTTGTTATCGCGTATTATTGTTGTTATTGTTGTTATTGTTAAATGCTAAAGTGCTACAAAATATTTATATTGGCATTGTCCGCGCACTTTTAGGCACTGCTAGGCGGCTCAGTCTACCCCAGAAAGAGTATTCGATATTGAAATGCCCTTCAAAATACACAATCTATTTGTATATTACAAACTGAACTATGCAAAGAGTCGGTCGAGACATTAGTACTCTTACGTGTATAATTAATTATCTGTACATGTGTATGTATTACACTTAAATATGCTCATTAATTAATTTTTGCAAATAATATTTATTTTTTGGTGACTAATTCTTTTATAATTAAAACTGTTTTTTTTTTTTGCTGATCCTGACAGGATTCGAAATATATTGGAGTAAATAAAAAGGCACACTAGCGAAAAATATATTTTAATAAATTTTAATAAATTTATTAATAGATATATATGTTGGTTATCTTTTATTTTCTTCAAACAATAAGTATTTAAAATATTTTAAACATTCGATTAATTCAAAGTAATTGAAATGCCCTCCTAATACAAATTTAAATATGCATAATATAATGTTATATAAATTAAAATTTTAAATTTTAATAAATTTATAAATTTATTAATAGATATAAATGTTGGTTATCTTTTATTTTCTTCAAACAATAAGTATTTAAAATATTTTAAACATGCGATTAATTCAAAGTAATTGAAATGCCCTCCTAATACAAATTTAAATATGCATAATATAATGTTATATAAATTAAAAGCCATGCTCATTGATTAATTGGTTGAAAATAAAGATGTACAAATGTTATCAACTAGCATTTCGAAGATTTCGAATATACATATATATATACTTAATGAAGAGCATTGCAACATTTTGAAGGGTTGAGTTTTGGCGTAGTGAATGTGGCATTACCAGACTTTTGCTTACTTTCAGTTTTTATAGTAGAACAAACTTGCAGTGCTCCAGGCAGATAATCATCGGGGCTGACACAAACACACACACACACACATACTCGCACACACACACACACACACATACACACACACACACACATACACACACACACACGCACACTCGCACACTCTATGTGACTGTGGCTCTTCTGACACTTCAATGGGGGCTTAGTCAAGACCTCGGGCACAGTGTATGCATCCTCGTGCTGCTGCTGCTGCTGCTGCTGTTGCAGCTTGATGGTGTCGAGGAGTTGCCGTTGCAGTTGCCTCATGCTGTGGCGCTATGCAGCGATTATGGCAACGGATTAACTTCCTCTTTTGGTTGCTGCTGCTGCTGCTGCTGCGATTGTTGTTGTTGTCATTATTGTTATGCTTATTGTTATTGTTATTGTTGTGGTTACAATGGTGTCACTGCTGATCGTGTTGTACTTCTTGTTGATACTTCTTGTTGCATTGTGGCTGTCGGTCTCGTTGTGGCTGTGGCTGTGGCTGCTGCAGTTGGCACCACCCGCTGCCACTTTGTGCCGTGTCCCTTTGTTGCCTGCTGATGATTCTGATGATTCTGATTGCCGCATAAAGCGAACCATATTATCCACATGACACACATACTTAATAATACTTATGTACATAACAAATACATATATAAACTGTACATATATTTATTTAAAGGTGCTCCCTGCAGAAATCTTTGCCGCCTATTAGGCGCGGATTTGATTGTGCTTATCGCTTATCGACTGTTTGACTGGCGATAAGATGGCCAAAAGAAAGAAAGTCCACAGCACGAGCAGAGAGAGAGAGGGACACAGAGTCCGGAAGTCGGGGCACATGCCCAACTATGCCTAGAACTATGCTCTGCTATATATCAATTATTACGGCAATTTTTCAATTTTTTCAAATAAATTTATAGTTTTTTATTACATTTAATTTTGTTTTCAGATTTGCAACGACCCAATAAACTATGTCTATTCTGGATCAGCATTACTAGCGGATATCATATAGCAGCCATAGCTTCAATAAGTAAAGATAAGTAAAATGATCAAAAAATACATATTAACTAGTAAATATCATGCAATTAGCATTGTGCCCATCAATGAAATATATTGTTACCGACTGTGGATCATGAATGAATACTGTGTCAATACTCGAACTCCAACTTAGACATATATAAGTATGTGTGTTTGAATAGGCGGCATACAAATTTGAAAATTGAAATTGATAAAGTGAAAATGTTGTCTAAATGAGTTATTTATTTTGATCGATGATTAATTGGTTAAAACAAATTTTCGACAGAATTCAAATTGTTTCATCTTTGGCGCGACTCGCTTGTCAAAGATTAAGGACACACAAAACGACACACACACATTGAGCTAGAGAGAGAGAGAGAGAGAGAGAGAGATGCATGTGTAAAAGTCACGACTTACACTTACACACACACAAACCGAACCAAACCGAACCAAACCAAACCGAACCGAACCGAAACGAAGCGAACCGAAGTGAGGCCAGGCGAGCGACACTTGATCCCTTTTGCTGAATGCCCATCACCGTCTTTGTCTCGCTGGCCAACCTTGGCTGTTTCTGTTTTTTGGCCGCAATTTATCAGATGCCACTTGTAGCCGGATTTTGATCTAATAAAAACTGTCAAAACGTTTGCAGGACGCTGGGAAAATATTTACACGGCTCACAAAGGTTAAGATACACACACAAACACACACAAACACACACAAACACACACACACACACACACAGAGGCAGCAGGTGAGAGAGCAGGGGCGAGAGACAGTTAGGTACAGACAGGGTAAAACAGTTAGAGCTAGACAATAGCAACAGGATCAAGGATGCTGCCTAGCTGGCTGCACAGCGGCAGGTCGCTCGAGACTTGGGCGGTATGACACATCAAGAATTTAGACATTAAAGGATCTC
Source organism: Drosophila anomalipes (assembly GCA_035041615.1). NCBI lineage: Eukaryota > Metazoa > Arthropoda > Insecta > Diptera > Drosophilidae > Drosophila > Drosophila anomalipes. The sequence continues at coordinate 36,000,088 of JAWNKZ010000064.1, read as the reverse complement.
TCTCCTCGAACATTGACTGCTGGGCCGGTTTGGGTGTTCGCCACAGTTTGGTCGCAATGTATTGAAAAGATGAAAGTGAATTTCACTGCCAACTCGAATGATGTGCAACGAAGGCAAAACAATGCTGCATCGGTCAATTGAAATAAAATGAGCGACCGCTGGGAAATCGAGACGACAGGGCCGGACAGGGCCGGACAGGGCGCTTGACTTGGCTCTGATTTTGATTCTGATTCGGCTTCAGGTTGTGGCTCTACTTCTAGTTCTGGCTCTGACATTGGCTCTGGCTCTGGCTCTGGTTCTGGCTCTGGTTGTGGCTCTGGTTCTGGTTCTGGGCGGCCCCTGCACGTTTAGCTATTTTTATGGAGTTCCACGGAATTATCGCTCACTCTGCTTCACTCACTCAATTTTCGTAACGTTTCTATTAACACATTGTTGGACGGGCCAACATTTCTTATGTATCTCATATATATACATATACATATATATAGTATTTATAATTCTTTTAGATCTCTTTTTTTTTTTTTTGTGTTTTATTTTTATTTTGCTTTGTGTGTGTTTGGTTTTTCTACTTTGCCGACAACATTGCCGCTGGGAAAACTGAAACGTTGTCAACGCCGACGCCAAAATATTGTCCCGATAGGTTTTCTCTTGCACCATTTCACTCTTTGTTGCTTCTGCTGTTATGGATTAAAGGATGTGCACTTGAATGACATACAATGATTCAATGTTTGCTGAGCAACAGCATTTCCTGTGCCCTCGTCCAGCCTTTGGCAGTACACATTTCTCAATGTCAATGACTCGCGAATAACCAAAACGCAATCCGATAAATTCAAGCAAACATTGCATAAGCGCTAAATGCCTAACCAAAAACCCTGAAACAGAAACAGAAACTGAAACTGAAACTGAAACTGACACAAAGGCAAAGACTCCTGCTCCGACTCTGACTCTGACTCCGATGCCGGACTGACCTTGTTGTCGGTTCATTGGCAATATTCAAAAGAGATTAGCCAAAAGGTTGCCAAAATTCTTTTGCTTTCGATATTGCAAGCAAAAAAAAAACGCTAAATGTGTGATTTATGAGCGTTATGTGATTACGAGCCATCATCTACTTATAGTTGCCGCCTAACGACGCATTTGCCACAGTTTTGCCAGCAGGCAGGTAACTTGCCATTGTTGCGAAACTTGTTGAAACTTGTGTTTCACATGGGCCAAGATACTCCAGTCCATAGGACTATGTCATCATTTAACGTTTTGCGAAATTCGAACTGATATTACAATTATCAATGCAATATAACATAATATATATTTACACGTTTTTTTGCATTAAAAGCACGTAAGGTAAAAATACATAACCCACTCTTATAAATAGTTTTAGTTTAGCTTAAAGCTGTATATTAATATATGGTTTCAGATAATGATATAATTCGAATAATATTGTGAGAGTGCCTACGTATGTCGGCTGGAGTATCTTCATTCTTCCGATCGAGGTACTTAATGTACAAGTTACTGGGATGGTCATAGATTCGTCACTTGTATCTGAATCGAAGTTGTGCTATTTGCTCTTTTATATAGAGGACATCAAGCCTCTTATGTATTTCTTGATTAATATTGAGCAGAAGTGCTTTAAATATGGAATATATATTCGTCTATAATTCTAATTGATTCTATAATAAATGTAGTCGATTTTAAGATCATTTATTACCGGGTGCTTGAGATAAAGTTTAGTCAATGCATGGGGGCGGGGGTGTGGCCTCACACTTACACTCACATTCACACTCACACTCACACTCATATTGCTGCCAGCTGTGCACCCCAAGCCGTACAGGTTCGCTAGCAAAGCTGAGAAAGATTCGTGCCCCACAGTGAAACTTAAAAGCCGACTCGGTATTGTGTGTGTGTGCTGAGTGTGGCTGCTCTTGTTATTGTTATGAATAAGTTAATAATACGGCGGAAGGCGGCCTTTGTCGTGCCTCGACTGATGCGCCTCGCATCGCCTCGCCTTGCCTCGTCCCGCAGCTCAGCCAGGCAAGCAGCCAGGCAGCCAGGCAGGCAAGCAGGCAGGCAGGCAGGCAGCTCTTATTAAATGATTGAAGCCTTTTGTGGCGAGCCGAGCGTCTTTTTTTTTTTTTTTTGGCCAGCCATAAAAAGGTGGAAACTTTTCGCAACGTCGAAGGCGACCACCATCAATAACTGACCACAACGAGCTGTGTTGCAGGACGGACTGGGGACAGCGGGCAGCGGACAGTGGACCCAACAACAATATTTATGATTTGTTAAGCAAGCGGCAGTCAAACGTGCGAAAGGATAATCACAAGCGCCTGCTGGAACGCCCCCCTCAAGCAGACGAGCAGACGAGAAGACGAGCAGCAAGCAGTAAGCAGCAAGCAGCAAGCAGCCAGCAACATGCAGCATGCAGCATATAGAAACTGGCTCCGTTCCACTCTCCACTCTCTACACATTTGCTGCACATGCCGGCTTGAGTACCAGCTCCATCTGCATGGCCAGCATCGTGTGTGAGACATTTCCAAATTGAGTCAATGACTTTTATTTTTATGACTCTCTGCGCGTTGCTCCATCCATGAGCCATAAGCCATGAGCCATGAGCCGTGAGCCGTGAGCCAAATGCATATACATAGCTGCAGATGTGCCGAATCCGGGCCAGCAGGAGTCAGCGGATTGGCAAATTGATGGCAACTGCAGTTGGCGCTGATGCTGATGCTGATGCCGATGCTGATGCCGATGCCGATGCCGAACGGCACTGCGTTTTATGACAATGCGAATTGAGCTATTATCCAAGTGTTTGGCTGAGATAATCCAATCCAAAACAGATTTGAGACCCGATTTAATCAGTGGAGCATTTAATGTTTAGAATCACAATCGCAAGCTTTAAGCAAACGTTTTATCTATCAATTACCGTTTATGGCTTCACTAATTAATGGATCTATGTTAAGTAAACATATAGATTGGATCTAAACCTACATAATTACAATTATTATTACAGTTCCCGAAAGTATCCTAGATGCTATGCCAAAAGATACAAATGAGGAACGATCGGCGAGCTAAACAACTATTTTGGAAATGTTGCAAATGAGAGCTTATCAATAATTAAATGTTATTAAATATTGTGTAAATCTTTGTTGCAATTTAATAAGTTCATAAAATTTTTCAATTAAGATTTGGGCATTTTTTACAACATTAATATTTGAACTATGTTTTATTAAATATTTATTAAGTTGTTAATGCAATTTTATATTTTTTTAAATATAGATAATGTAAATATTCTGAATAACTTCGCCTAACATTCTCTCTGCATTTTATTGATAATTCCATTTTGTTAAGCTCCCAGACAATTGATGAGCTGCGTAATGAAAACCTTCGTTTAGAAATGATTTTCAGGTTTGGGACCACCAAGGGCGTCCTTGATTAAATGTTGCATCCTTAATTTCTGTTTCTGAAGTGTGGGCGTTAAAAGGCAATAGCAACAGTAACACCAACACCAGCAGCAGTAACAATGGATGAGAATCAAGAAATACGAGTCAATGATAATCGCTTCACCCATAAGCATCGGCAATCGGCATCAATTATGCACTTCAAAATTGTAGTTGTGTTGTTGTTGTTGTTGTTATTGGCGTTGCTGTTGTTGTTGGCGTTGCCGTTGCTGGCAGCAGCTGTCAATGAACGACAACAGCAGCAGTCATGTATCGAGTTGAGAGAGTCGGATTCGAATTCGGGTTCGCACAATGCGCTGTCTCAGTCGAGGGCTCGAGGGCTCGAGGGCAGGCATTAATTGAGCCTGGACAGCCGCCTCATGATTAGCAGATGAATAGAATCAGCCAGAGATGAGCAGGAGCGAGCGAGTCTCTGAAAGCTAGAGAGAAATAGAGATATAGATAGAGATAGAGATAGAGATAGAGATATATGTATATAGCAAGCTTGATCTGTGGTCTGTGAAATTCTTGGCTGGCAATTTAATAAGCGCCGTTATCAATGGCAAGGTTGACTTTTGGCGCTTCGTTATTGTTGTTGTTGCCTGGTGTTGCCTGGTGTTGCTGTTGTTGCTGTTGTTGCTGTTGTTGCTGTTGTTACTGTGGCTGTTTATTGGTTGTCGGTTGATTGCTAACGTCGTGGATTAAGGATCGCTGATCGCTGATCGCGCGGATCGTTGATCGGGGGAATGGGCAGTAAAAACGTTAACAAGCTGCGTAGCGCCGTCGGCGGCGTTAATGTCGAAATTGGCGCAGGCGAACGTGTTTCTTAATGAAACAAAGCTTGAATTTTAAATGAGCGTCATAAAGAACAATGAAAATGCAAGGCGCCCAACAACAACAAAGCAAAACTGAATCAAAAGCCGCTGCGGCCCAGCGAGGTGACCAAACAGACAGCGGAAAAAAAAGTTACAAAATAAAAAAAAAACAACAAAAAAAAGAATTGAAATAAAAATACAGATACAAATAAAGAAAAAAAAAAAATAAAATAAAAGAGCAGAAATGTTAAATAAACAATAAAAACAAAAAAAGAAAAAACAAAAAGCTCCCCAACTTTGTCCCTCCATCGCTAACCATCTACATACCCTGCCCCTGCCACTGCCACTCGCGCATCAGCCGCCCTCGCATCTGACATAGAGTCTGTCAAATGTGCACGAAACGCGAATGGAAAAAGATAACCGCAACAATGCCGGTGTGGCAATAACAAGGAACTGAAAACTAAAAAGAAAGAGAGCGCAACAAGCGACATCGACTCACAAATACCCTAGCAAAGCGAATTCCAGACATCACTCGCGATCCGAATAGAGCACAGCATTTAAAGTTGCTGCATGCCATAAAATTGAATTAAACAAAAGTTAAATTTTGCGATATTTTGGCTAATTTTGGCACGGGTGGGAGATGGATGGCAAAATCGTTAAGCTTATGGTTAGTGTATGAAATGATAACCATATGGATGGGATGTAAAAGTTGCCGTCGCGGCCTAAAGGATCACAAATGATTTTGCGGTCAAAGATGAAATGAAAAGCAAACTGAAGCCGCGGATGGGTCGGGGGGATTGGCAGAAACGTTTCGGGCTCTGGTGCTGGCCATAATTGGTGCTCATCTTAATGGCATTAAAATTGCATTATCGCTGTATTTATTGAAACGGTTTGTTTTAACAAGATTAACTCGATGATACCGCCAAGCGGACCAGCAATCGAGACAGGCCCCAAAATGATTAACAGCAAGAGCCGACAAACTACACAACAACAAAAAGAAAAAAAAAATATATATATAAAAAAAGAAAAAAAAACAGAAAGCGAACAACAACAAAAAAAAAAACATTAAAAAAACAACAGCAAAACGGATCGAAAATCGCGTTAAATGCGATGATGTTGTTGTTGTTGTTTCTTTGTTGTTGTTGTTGTTGTTGTCGCTTGATTGGCACTCCATTTATTGTTGCTGTTGTTGTCTGTTGGTGTGGTCGTAAATATGTTTATAACATAATTTCATATCATTTAATTTAGATGATTAGATTCAATATGCGGACCATTTACGTATGTACAGCAGCCAAAAGTAGCTAGCAGATACATTTGTATCTTGCAGCCAAAGCGCCGATATCTGTAGATCTATTTATCAAAGGCGCGAGCGAACAACTTGGAGCGTTGGCGTTGCCGTTGGTTGGTCACCGGTAGCGATTGTTGCTCTTGGTCTTGCTGTTGTTGTTGTTGTTGTGGTTTTTGTTGTTGTTGTTGATGTTGTTGTTGTGTTGTTGCTGTTTGCTACTGTTGTTTGTTGTTTTTGTTGTGTTTGCGTTCGCGCTGTGGCTTTTGTTATGTTTAATTAAGTGTAATTGATTAAGCTATTGAATGGATACAACTAACGTAGATTTGCAGCAACTGAATAAAACGTGTGACAGTGTCTAATGCCAGATAACAAAAGCAAATAACGGACTATACACCGATTCCATTATGCAGACCCTTTCCTTACCTTTCGACTCCTTCAAGCTCAGCCGTGACTCATTTTGGCTGTCATTTGGCTGGCAGTGGCACTGCGGTACTTACTGTGACTTGTGATACACCCGATCACACGGATTCACATGTGTATATCGGTTAAGCGGCACATAAGCTAGATTGATTGCAAAACTTTAATTAATTACACTCATTCAGCTTACATACATACATATCTGTCTAGCTTTCCACATGTTTATGTTTATGTTTATATCTTATATCCAGCAATCGAAACACACGAATAACATTAGAAAAATGCATGGAATAATATCCCAATCGATATAGAAAATATATATACATTTTTTTATAATTCAATTTGAATTTTTAATATAAATTAAATAAAAGTGAATAAGAATTGAAATTATTAATATCGAGTGTCACTTGTAAGTCTTAAGGAAATAAAATCTTGTCGGTATTAACACAACTCTATTGGCAGAAGCACTTACGATTTCCTTATCTTATATATGAATGAGTCATTTGCCCTTGAGCAATACATATTAGATATTACTTTTTTACTTTTGTCTTCGTCGATATTTCAATAAGTGTACTGAAATTTATGTTTGTTACTTGGTTTATGGATGAGATTGAGTCACTTTTTAAATGTATGCCAAAGTGGTAAAAGCGCTTGTGGTTTCTTCTGGGCTGCCCATTAATACGGATCGGCATCTCGATCTGATGATGCGTTTGTGCATTCTGAGAACTTAGAAACCGCTAAGCCAATTGGGGCACTTCCTTTCGATGGGCGCTTGGTGCTCTTGGGCCTGTGAGATCCTATACATTCATGGCATACATGATCCTAAAGCTCATTGATGATCCAATCGCAGATCGGCAACCAAATACCCTTAGACAAAAAGTGCCGCGCGCATTTCCGAGAAACGCACATAATTATTATTTATGCATACAAATTAAACGGTGCGAAATATTTGCGAAAATCCGCTCGAAGTGTTTATTTATGGAATTTAAAATCTGCTTCTTGTTCTTCTCGCTTCTTTTATCGCTGACGTCGATCTGGATCTGATCTCAGCTAGCTTCAACAAAAGCCCAGACACAATTTGGGAAGGGTTAATTCTCAAAGCCTCAAGCTAAGTCACTTACCATTTCAGCGATCACAAATTGGATTGTTTTAACCGGAAATAAGTTCCTCATCCGTTTTATAACTGGAATATCTTAACTTAAATATTGAATACCATAGGAATATGTGATAGAGTAGAGTAGAGTAGAGTAGAGTTTTTGCATCAATATTTGCGAAATATGTTCTTTAAATACGGAGAAGAAGAAAATCGCCCAGAAATTTACAAAATCGGTATGCAATATATTTCTTCAAATTAGAAAGTATTCTTTCTAATTTTCAGAAATTAGTTTCTTATTAACAGAAAATGTTTCTAAAAAGTAAAAGTGCACAAATATCCGTTTTAGAAATAAACGTTCTAAATATTAAGTTGAGTTACAAGTTACACTTGGCTTGAATCTCAAGAAATGCACATCTTCTGACAGATTCTGTTACTGCTAATAATATTCAAAGATTTCGTATGAATGTAGTATACATTCAAAAGTTTGAAGTCACAATTAAATTGTATATGAAAATGAATTCATTACATACTTTAATTGCCAAACAGTTAATATTTATGAACATCATAAATAAAAACTATGAAAATTCTGCCTCGGCGATCGTCAGCGAATGCGAATGACGCACAAGCAACAATTATTGGGTTAATAAATTGCATTTTGATATGCGATCAGTGATTAATAGATAGCTGCCATTTAATATTACAATTGCTTTTCGCACATTTAATGTGATTAAACATTAATGCCAGATCATAAATCAAAAGACAACCAACTTAATTAAGCGGTAGACGAGCCCTCGCTCGACCAAAACATTGGGGCGTGTGTATTCCAACCACTGATAAGAGATATGTATGTACGATTTAGTGTCACTTACATACATATATATATAGTCTTCCATGCAAATTGCAGCAGTGCTTGCTAATATTTTCACTGGATTTAATTGATAGTATTACGTACGCATACAGTTGGCGATGAGTCAGTCACTCAGTCAGTCAGTCAATCAGTCAGTCAGTCGGCCAGTGGATCGACTTGCCGTATACATACATAGATCGTTGGTTGTCCCGCATAGCGACACAGTTTGATTTGCAATCTGGGTTGCCAATCGACAAATGCGAGTCGCGTGCCTTGACGTCATTGCCACACTAAATCAAAGGTCGCAATTCTGTTGAAATTCATGTTGGGCGCGCTTATTAATAGTGTTAGCTTCCCCCCGCCCCTTTTTTTTTTTTTTGTATCTATTTAATCAGCAACGTCAGTGGAATTTATTTGCTATTTTTTTTTTAAGAATTCTGCTGGGATTTTAATTCTTACAGCTCTTGTTGGGTCTAACAATTTTTTTTTCTTTTTTTAATTTCTGACTTAAGCGGCTTAAATAATTGTTAAATGTTGTGAAATTCTTTGGGTTTTTACTAGACTTGTGTGAATTGAGTGATCTTAGATAAATGTTATGCAATTATTCGTATTACAGTTTGAATTAAAGCATTTGTCACAGCACCAGGTACTTTTTGTTGCGCTAGGTTAGGATTTTCCAACAATTCTGAGTAGAGACATATGTATGTCTCTATGGGTATGCTCAGTATAAGTTGCTCAGAATTGTTTGTATTGTGTCTGAACATGTCGCGTTTTGTTTCAGCTTGATTAAAGTAACATTGCGAAATTATAATGTGAGTGTGTTGAACCGGTTTGAAAATAGCTATAACTTTTTGATAACCAATTGAAGATAGTGTGTCGTTTTCAAATGTTTGCACTGACATATTATATTATTTGCTGAATGCTATCTAACTCTAAAAGTGTTATCTATAATACAGATTACTTCTACCCTCAATACAATGTATAAACACAAAATTCGTGTTACTTTTAATCACTCTTTCGATTATCAAATTTTCGAATAGTGAAATTCGAATTTCCAAATTCTCAAACATTTATATCACCTACAAAATTAAACAACTAGTGAAACATTATTATACCGCTTCAATGCTTTTTCGATGAGCTGATTAGTTGCAGTGATTAAAAAGAAATGTAACAACTATTCCCAGAACAATGTCAGGCATCGTTTTCCCCCTTTTGCGCACCAATCATCTTTTTGCCATAGATTTGCTGTAATAATTAATATTTGTAATACATTTATCAAAAATGCCAGACTTATTTCGTTAAAAGACCTTCGATTTCTTATTTGATTTATCGAACTGCTGTATCATATAGCTTTTATTTAAACAGTTGATCCTTTTTTTTTGGTTTAATATAATAATTCAACTCATAATTTTGGTCTTTAATGTATTTTTAATATGTATTTTAAAATAACTACAGCTTCGCAAATATATTAAGTATCTTTCAGAGACTACAGCCTATTTAGAGAAAACATATTCGATTAAGAGTGTTCAATCTTCGGCAAGAAGAAGGTCTAAAAAGGTGTCAAATCGTTTCAGCATTTTTTTTTATATATTTTTTGTTGTTTTTTTTTTTTTTAAACGCCAGCAATCGAAATCAGTGAGTCAAATTTTTATGATGAGTTTCAGATCGACGGCTAATCAATTGAAACTTTATTTCTGGTTATGCTTGAGGGCAAGTTTGTTGCCAACGCGACTGGCTAATATAGATGTTGTTGTTGTTGTTGCTGATGTTTTTATTGTTATTGTTGTTGTTTATGTATTGTTGTGTTGCTGTGCTCATTCATGCGTTGAACGAGGCTGCCTTCGCTTCTTTGGCTGCCCCATCGCTGCCAATTTTAGGCATTTTGTAGGTCAGGTTGGCAACATCAGTGACGTCATTAGGACGCTGAGCGCTTAGCTTAATGCCTGACTTGGGAATAGTCTTGCATTTCGAACTGCCTCTCTCTCTATCTCTCTCTCTCTCTCTCTCTCTCTCTCTCTTTCTCTTTCTCTCTTTCTGTCGTTCTGTCTCTTTTGTGCTGTGGCGTCATTGGCATTGAGCATGACGCATTTGGTCCGGATTCTCAGCTGCTGTTGCTGCTGCCGTTGCTGGTGCTGGTGCTGCTGCTGCTATTACTGCTGCTTGGCTGGCATTTGATTTTTTTTTGCGTAGGTCGTGAAAGCTCTAATTGGGTTATTAGGAAATGATTTGGAGCGAGGACGACGATGGCGATGTCGACGGCGACGCGACATTTTATTTATTTTTGGCATTTGCCATGGTTTTAATTAGTCCAACGGCTGCCGGTGCTCTGTCAGGTGATTAGCACGGTTCGCTGCCCGTTTATTGAATTAAATCTCAAGTACCACGGCTCCATGAGTCCAGCACCTTATCCGCTGAATCACAGCTACCGATAAGACGCCAGACACCTACTTATTTATACTGATAAGCTTTTCTGCAAGCCAGCCATCCCGCAAAGCGCCAACTTTCAACCACAGTTTTGAAGCTAATCCCTAGAACGCCTACACACACACACACACATACACAGACAGACACACACACACACACTGCTAACCTCCATTGTGTCATTGGCATGTGTCATCGACAGTTACCATGTGGGGGGCTCAATTATGCGTGGACACAGACTGCATTGAGAGCTCTTCCTAACCAACTCTTTATCCCTCCCTCAAATGTCCCTGCGTCCATGTCCAACTCCAACTCCATGTCGATGTCCATATCCATATCCATATCCATATCCATCTGCAGTCCGTCGCTTCTTTGCATATGCAAGCCCAGGCTGGTCGACTGAAGTTCAAGAACCTTGTGGTCGGTTTCAAAATAAATGCAACTCCAGTCCAAGTCCCAGTCCCAGTCCCAGTCCCCAGTCCCAGTCCCCAGTCTGTGGCTGTATCAAATTTGTTTAATTGTCTGAACGTTGGCGGCATCTTGCTGTTGCTGTTGCAGTTGCACTTGCTGCCGCCTCTGGTTCTGGGCACTGGCTCTGTCTCTGTCACTTCATCTGCAACTTCAACATCAGCTTAAACTTCGTCTTGCGTCTGGCCAGACATGGATTCTTCAACATTGTAAGCGCTTTTGCTGCGTTAGCAGCTTGTCAACTTCTGCTTGCACCTTCCACATCCTCATCCTCAACCCCAGCCCCAGCCCCAGCTCCAGCCCCATTGCCTACTGCTGCAGCTGGTTTCTGTTCCAGTTCTTGTGCTCCATTTGTTGTGCAAGTTGTTTGCACTGTAAATCGATACATTTGCTCTGGCTACTTACAACCGTCCAGTCTGTCCAAAAGAGACGATCGACAACAACAACAACAACGACAACATCAAAGACTCTTCAACATACCGTGGCTCTTCTTTTGGCTCACGAATGTGTGGCTGACGTGATATTTGTGCGGCTTTGACGGTGGCCATTGCATACTTACAACCAAAGCTGGACCCAACCAGCACACAGAAGCGCAGCACTCAATGCAACACATCCAAGTGCAGGCCATTTGCGAGGGCAGCATGTAAAGTATATGAGTGCAACCTTGTGGCTGTTCTCAATAGCAAAATTGTTTACTACAATTTGATTCTTTAAAAAGTATTGAATGTCATTCTATATTATTATTTTTTTTTAATTTATCTACTCTGACAAATAGCTAGGCTAAAACATACATTATTTTTTATTTTTTTTGTAATTGAAAATGTTGAGCAAGCAAACCGTAGACTCGACTGCAATTTCAGCTTCAATGTAGACTGAAGAGCCCTTAAAGCAGTAATTAAGATGTGGCACAAAGCAGTTGATATCAATTTTCAGCCCCACCCCGCCCAAAGCATAGCATTAAGTTGAGCAGCAGAGTTGGAAGACCTGTTCTATTTACCCGCTTAGGAAGATCATTAGCCTTATTACATTGGCACATCAGCCATGCAGCTGCAGACGCCTGCGAGTACAAATACTACTTAATGAAAAAAAATAAAATAAAAATAATAATAATAAATAAATAAACAAGGAAACTGCGGTGACTGCAGCAACAATACCAAAAACAACAACAACAACAGCAACAACAACAGCAACAGCAACAAGTGTGGGATCCCAGACACTGACTATGGTCAGGCTTAGACTTATTGCCATGGCCAGACCGAACCAAACCCGAACCCGAATCGCAACGTAGGCGGCTGCTGCTGAGGCAAACAGTTTCCCTAGAGAAAATCGGAACGTCTTTCAGTGTTCAGTGTTCAGTGTTTTGGCTGCGAGTTGCCGCCCAGCAGTCTCCAGTCAACAGTCTCCGCACCCGCGCTCTGATTTCTGGGTCATATTTTGCCCAACATGAAGTGCCAATTTGAGTGTGCCACAGTGACATTTGAAGCCGCCGCAGTTGCCAGTTGCAACTTGCAGTCAAAAACTAAAAAACAAAAAAAACAAAAAAAAAACAAAATAAAGAAAAAAAAAAAAAAGAAAGAAGAATCACAAAAACGCCACTCAAGGCACAGGCTCTGGCACAAGCACGACATGGTCAGGTTGTTTTTAACAGCAAAAACCCAGAGACGGAGATTTATTTTTATTTTTATGACCTGCCGTTGTTGCGCCGCATATGTAAATCAACTCGGTGCGTATGGAGAGCGGCATGGAGTATAGATTATATGGGCATACATATGTACATATATACCCTTACTTACACACATAATACACTTATGCTTAGTACGTTTGCATATATCAGTATGGCTTATATGTATAGCCGTAGTCTTCGTCTTGGTCTTCGCTTGGGTCTTAGTTTTTGGTCTTGGTCTTGGTCTTGGTTTGGGTTTGGGTCTTGGTTTGGGTCTGGGTCTGAGTCTCAGTCTCAGTCTCAGTCTGAGTCTGAGCGTACGTGTACGTGAAGAATCTTGAATTGCAATTTCAATAACGAGACACGAAACACTTTCAAGTCCACTCTGCAAGCCGATGCCACTTGCACTTGAATGCAAAACTACGACAACTGTCAGCAAACGAGAATCAACTCAAAACAAAATAAATGCCATGATACTCGTATCTAATTCGTCTCATACATGCCCCAAATAGTTATTTGTATTTTGTGGCAAAACAAATGTAAACAAAGAACTTATTGTATATTTATGAATGTGCATAAATTATAAATAATAATAATAAATTATAAATAATAATTAATTATAAATAATTAATAAATACATGACAAGCAAAACAAAAATAAAAATATATCATTAAAGGCTTATTCTATAGTTCTATACTTTTTCAAAAATTAACATTAATTTTACTACTAAATATTAAATTCCGATAAGTAGGTTAATGTACAAGACCCTGAGGTTTGCAGCATGGATGCGCTTTTAATTTGGCAATATCAATAAAATGTAGAAAACAAATTTTCAATATTTTTAAGTTGATGTAAAAGTTGTACGCCAAAATTATTTCAAATCTCAATCGATTTGCACAAGCAATGGATGTTTGTAAATTGGTTTTTCTTGTAATAATACATGGTTTATTGGATAAAAAAAAAAGAAAAAACTATTTGATACTCTCGAGAATCAACTTTCGAGTGCAAACTGTTTACAGCTATTAAAAAGTTAATGCTAATTAAAAAAAATAATAACATACACAAGCTGTTTAATAATCTTCGAGTATCTACCTTCGAATGAAACTATTTTGAAACATTCCGAACTAAACTTGTCGACTGGCATATGCAATGAATCAGTAGCTGGCTTATATGTCGCTATATGTCTGTTCCCTACCAAGCAAATCCATAATAGCAATGATATATAGCGTAATAAAATAACAATAATTTCTGTTTGATTACAGCAAAATATGAACACGAGAAGAGTGGATTGCGTGGGGTGGGTGGAGTGGAGAGGTGCGCGCAATATACAACAACGAACGCAATCGGAATGCTTGACCACTTAACTGCAATAATTGCTCATCAATTGCTCTACACTTGAACTGACCCACACAAACTATTTGTTGTTTGCTCCGCTCCGTTCTTCCCAGTTTGTAAGTGGGCCATGGCAACGCGAGGATCGTGGCAGGGGTTGTGCTCGTGGCGCAAAATGATTTGTGCTCGTATTGTATATTTTTGGCAACGCTGATCATGACCGACGACGATGACGTCGCTGACTGTGACTGACTGTGACGGGCTAGCTTGCTTTGTTTGTGTGTGTCGACGGCAGCATCCGCCAAAAGTTAAAACGGAAGTGTTTGCACGATGTGTAAGACTTGCTCAGCGATGAGGCGAACAGACGACGAGACGAGGGGGAGACGCGGGGGAGACGCGGGGGAGACGAACTGGCATATAGGCCGAACTCAAGAGAAAATTCAGATGCGATGAGTTTAACTCTAAACTTGGCATTCCGCTCAGATCTGCCAGTGAAAACAAAAAATACCAATGAAAATCGGTCTCGGTCTCTGTATCTGTATCTGTATCTGTATCTGTGTATGTATCTGTGTATGTGTCTGTGTCTGCTGCGGAGATCGTAGAGATATTTGAAATACACTTGTCATGCTTTCGCATAATGAGCTGTCATGTGGTTTGGCAATTGCAGCTTGTGAGTTTCCCCCATGAGTGGATTTATCATTGATTAACAGTAAACCCATTCAGTAATTAATTGCAATATTATTTGTGTTTTTTTGAAAGTCCGCATCGTTCACATATGTACATATATATATATATATTGATTCATCTTTTGTTTTAGCAGCATTTTGATAGCCCGTCTATGGTTTTGGTATATGGCCATTACGCAAATGCGACTGCAGTTAAAGCAAGTGACTAACAGCGACACCTGTAGCTAAAGCCACGCGGCTGCTGCCTGCTGCCTGCCTGCTACTGGGTGCCCGCAATCAGAGCAACGAGGCGCACGCGACATCTGTTGACACATTAGACGCTGAAACCGCAACATGCGCAAGCAGCAAGTCAGTGAGCCAGCAGCGTTAAGCTGGCGACACTCGACACACACGACAAAAAAGAGAAGTGCGCTCACTTATCAATTAGTCATCGCAGCCGTGCGGTGGCAGCAGCAGCCCCTCAACCCGCCAAGTGCCACTTGCTGCCTGTTGCTTGTTGCGTCTTTTAATGCAAATGTCAAAAGGTAATTGGGCTGATTGTGTGTGTGTGTGTGTGTGTGTGTGTGTGTGTGTGTGTGTGTGTGTGTTGTGTCGACTGATAAGCATCGCTTTCAATTATGTCGACAATTATTAATAATATAATCAGACAAATCGTCAAATCAAATTTACGCATTGGGTGTGCGATTTGTTCGCATTAAATGTCAACACACAACACAAACAGCAAACAGCAAACAGCAAACAGCAGAGAAACCCAGTGATAATAACAGGAATTAATGCGAATTCGCAATTGGCCACCACGCCTACGTCACAGGACGTTGCGCATACGTCACAACATATCAGAACGCGTAGCGGCACGTCACAGCCCCCTCTGGTCTGTGTTAGCGATAAACATAGTACCAAGTAAGCAATGCATATATTTATAGATTGCCATTTGAATATGCCATGTGGCTTCAGCTGACTTTATGGCAGCGCCCCACATCATGAACGAGCCTCGAGCGACGAGCTCTCAAACACCATGATCCCATCCCTGCTGCAGTGACTCAACGTCGTCAATTGTCCCCCAACATATTCGATGTTAGGCAACTATTTGGACATGATATGTGTGTAAAGCATGTTCTTTCGGTTCATGGAACGTGTGTGACTAAATAGCGCCACATTAGTCAATCCCCAAGGTGATTCCCTTCTTTAAATGACCAGATGAGGCGATAACACATTGGCCATCCGTCAAAGCCCTGTTGTTAAATCAGTTTCCAATTATAGTATTTAACAAAACTGTACTATTTTTAGCATTGTTATCAAAATAATTGCTAACTCGGCTAGCTGTTGTGTTGTGCAGTGTTCTTTCTCTGTTGCCCCGCACCCAACCCTGCCCCACTTGTCCTTCTCGACATACAATGGGGGCCTGCCTGCCATGTGAATGGTGGCCAATAAAAGTGCAAAGATATGGCCATAAGGCGCTGTGACTCAAATCGCATTCTGATAGCATTTAGAGACATTTATCATACCTGTAAACAAATAATTAGCTACTACAGTTAATTTACTTGGGAACAACTATACACACACACACACACACACACACACAAATCAAGATATATTTAATCGTTTTCAGTATGGTATTATTTAATACTCTTACATCATTTACAATACGTTTCTATATCTATAGAGTTGCCTATAGCTACCTATTTGCTATCTAATCAGAGTTCGTAAGAGGCTATTTCAATTTTGGCCATACATCAATTACGCCGTTATTGTGGTCGAAAATATTATTCCTTTTTCTAGTCAAATACCATGATAGATATTAATACTTTTCAATTTGAATTTTAGAAAGTTTTTGGTAAACACCAGTTTTCCATGGAACTTCATAATGCTTATCAGCGACGCGTCACAGGCGAAAATCTAAGACAATCAGCGATATGGGTATGGATATGCCATAAAGGTGGCAAATATAAAGTGTCGTCATGATTATAAACAATTGGGGTGAACTCATTGAGAAACACTGATATATACATACATATATGTATATATATATACATATGTATATCTTTATATATATGTATGTTTATTTTTATGCGAGCAGAACACTTGGTCAATTAACTCATTCACGAATACCATTTATAAGTCCAAATTTGCTCAATATGCAATGATTGTTTTCAGTGTGTTTCTTTTGAAAGAAGGAAATATTATAGTTGTAGTCAAAATAAAGGGGTACTGCTTATATTTAATTGACCAAAGATTTGGATAGTAATAAACCCAAATGCAAAACAGACTCTGAGCTTAGAAAGCAAATGAATTTTGATCAGCATATTTTCTCTGAGTGCATTACTAGATAGGTTTTCGAAATGTTTACGATAAATATGATATAATTTGGCCTCACGTTATAGATCTGCCAGCCACGATAGGGCCATTGTCCAGCTAATAATTTTAGTATGAACATAGCTGGCCTACTAGCCAGTTGTAGTGCTTAGTGGTAGCTCTATACATCTATGTTGTGTCGGCGCGATAACTTATTTATTTCATAATATTTGTTAATGTTCCTCTCCGTCTACTGATGCTGATCAAGATGGGATGCTTAATTCATGCATACACTGTACTTAAGATTGACGGATTTGTTAGTGATGTAAATACACTTTGAATAAACTATATGCTAAAGCAGTAAGCCAATAATTATATCAGAATGCCATATTTGGTGGGTTGATTGCACATAATGGTTTTTCGTAAATGTTGAAAGCCCCAGAAGAGGAGTGAGATGTGCCAATTATCTTTGGATGACTCAGAAGTTGCGAAACAGCGTCAAAGAACAATTAAATCTGGAGCACAGCCAATAATGGAGTTAATATTAAGAATGAGTCGAACGAAGTTGGCATTGTCAGCATTGACGTAATTCCGGAGTTTCAGTGATAAGGCAACCGGCTGGCAAGCAGGCAGGCGGCAGGCGGCAGGCAGGAGTAGGTGCAGACACCATCATCACTCGAAAAGTTCCCACAGCCGTAATGCATGACCACTGCAGTTTGTGGGTAACGCAAGGAAGCGTGAAGGGATGCGTTGGTCTTGATGATCATGAAATTCGCCTGTTGCCAGCTGATTGCCGGCCAAAAGTGCGGTGGCCAATTACGCCAATTATTGAATTATTGATATGAAGCAAATACAATATCACTGGATAAACACTGTACACATTTTCATGTATCGTACGTATGTGCGCCCGCTGGTGGGCGGCCGATGAGGAAAGGTGGGGTTGAGTGGTGTGGTGGAGGAGGGAGTGTGTATGTATGTAGGGGAGGGGTATCCAATGCTTATGCTGTCATAAAATCAAGTCAAACAATAATTATAAGCGTGGCGCAAAATTTCCACAGCGATTCTTTCGCACGATAGAATTGACGTCTGCGTCTCCAGCGAAGCGTTTTTATCGGTGGCAGTGACGACGCCGGTTGCGACGCCGACAGCGACGCCGACTGCGACGCCGTTAGCGACGCCGTTAGCGATAGCAGCAAGAGCGCGGGCCAATTGGAAACCGCAGCGAACTATCAATGAAATCAATAGCAACGGCGACTGCGTCGAATGCGCCAACGTCGACGTCGACGTCAGCGTCGACGCTGGCGTCTGCGTCTGGGACTGCCTTACAAGCGGCACGACGATTTTTGTATAAATACATATTACTACGGCATGCTGAAAACATGAATCAGTCTCGTTTAGACGCACGCCAATGATAATCGTCGGCTCGCGAATCCAACAACGAACCGAAACCAAGCTGAAACTGAATCTTTAAGTCTAAAACTTATACTGAAACAAAATATAACACAAACACCGTGCATAAGCACAAAAATATTATACAAAAAGTAATTAGTCAGTGTTCTTCCCCCGCGGTGCATGATCACGCCTCAAAAAGTATTATTAACGTTAACGCCAACGTTAACATTAATATAAATATTAACATTAACATTAAACCAATTCGGTGCCAAGTGACTTGCCAAACATCTGCAAAAATGTGCCATAAAAGTAAGTACTGCTCATCGGGTCCAAACTCCTAAAGTCCATGAGACCCCACAGACACACACCCACAAAAAAAAAAAAACAAAAACCGGTAACAACTAACAAAAAGTAGAAAAAACCAAAGAGTCTAGCAATAAATTTTCACGGGTAATACAAAATTTACGATCATGGTGAAATTTAATCATTTTTGGAGCGATGTTCTCAGCAATTGAAAGCATATATATATATATAAAACACTCAATCATTGCCAAATTTAGTTAAGCCCTAAACATTGTGTTATATATATATTTTTTTTCGATGGGGAACCCCATCAAAACCGTTAAGTAATTAATTTATATTTGAATGATAAAGAAGTAAAATTCCATTGAAGAAGCTATTGAAAATATAGAATAGTTATCAGCAATTTAATTGCCATAATTATAATCTCTGTACCAATCAATTAATCCAACGATCAAGTCACATGTTAGCTGTTGACGATATACATATATATTTGTTACCTTATGTATGCTCTGATAAGCGTAATATTTGTGGATTTGTAGCGACGTTTGTGTGTGCATTTCCCCATCATGGCTTAAACCAGAACTTTCAAAAACCCACACCTGCCAACTGCAATCAGTTCAAATTCAAAAAATAATACAAAAAATCGTACCTGCCGCTCATTCGACAACAACAACAACAACAACAATAGCAGCAGCAGCAGCATTAATGTTGTTGTTGTTGTTGCCGTTTTCGTTATCGAATGCGAAGTCAAAGTCGAAGTCGCTGACCTACGATAACAACAAACGTTTGCGCTTGTGGCTTGTGTTGTTTTTGCTTATAGCTGTTGTCTCTGCTCTTGTTGCTGTTGCTGTTGCCGTTGCTTTTGCTTTTGCTTTTGCTGTTGCTGTTGATGTCGCTGTTGTCGATTGCGATGTCGCTAGCCCGGCCGGCACGGCACGAGCGCTGGTTTTGAATGAATTTGTGATTTGTATGAATTATTCATACGTCGCGTTGCCCCGCGGCAGCCAGTTGGTCAACGATGACGTCGCTGTTGCGCTCCCAACTCGTCTGTCTGGTCAGCGTCTGCGTCTGCTGCTCCGACTGCTGTGGCTGCTGCTGCGGCTGCTTCGCTTGCTGATGACGGCAAATATCTCTAACCGCTGTGAGCAAAAAAAAAAAAAAATTAATAAATAAATAAATAAATAAAAAAAATTCCCAAAATACTCGTACTATGAGTAATTCAAATTTCTTGTGAAATTCAAGCGCCGCACATTGTGTGTGCGATGACAAAGCCAAAAGGCGTTTAACAATTTCGAAAAATTGCGCTCAATTCATTTGGTCAAAATGCGAGTAGAAACCAAGTAGTTGTACCTACTCTGTCCCTCTCTAGCTCTCCCTCTCTCGCTCTCTCTCTCTCTCTCGCTGTCTCTCTCTCTTTGGTCATCTCTGTCTCTGTCTCTCACTCAATCACAGCTTGCAAATGGGCTGCTGCTGCTCATCCAGCGCACTCTCACTCAATGGCGAGTGTGGCTGCGAGTGTGGCTGAGTGCGAGTGTGAATGTGAATGCGAGTGCGAGTGCGAGTATGAGTACGAGTGCGAGTGCGCGACTGGGCAGTTGTCGAGCAGACGCCACGGAGCGCGCACGCAGTATTAACAATCGAACGAATCTTAACATTCAATAATAATAGTAATAAACATCATTTTTCCACTGCGGATGCAATTCTTGTTGCTTTTTGTTAAGTGATTATTGTTGTGTTTGGGATACGAGCGATACGCGTTTGTCTAGTTTTTATTCTCATGTCCAACGGTAAAGCTCTTTAAATGGCTTCAAAAGTCAAAAATATAAACTAATTAGCTGCTTTTACTTATCTCATTTATAAAATTCTTTTTGTATTTGCAGCCAAGCATTGCCAAAACCACACACAACACAGCCAAAGCAGCAGCAGCAGTAGCAGCCGCAGCAAACAAAAACACAGTTGCAGCAACAGCAACAGCAACAGCAACAGCAACAGCAGCAGTAGCAGCAACAGAATTAACAGTTATACGCTCATCATGGCGCTGGCTGTATTGATGCTGCCATTGGCACACGCTCGGCATCTGCACGATCATCTCGCGCTCGGCTATGAGTACGATGATACGAACAGTGCCAGTGCCAGTGCCAGTGCCAGCTCCAGTGGCAGTTCCAGCTCTAGTTCCGACTCACAATTCGTGTGGCACGCGAATCCGTTTTATGGACTTTCGCAAAGCTTCGGCGATGCCGGCTACGACAGTGACGCCAGCATCAGCAGCCGTAGCAGTAGCAGCCGTAGTAGTAGCAGCAGCAGCAGCAGCAGCAGCAACAACGATGCAGAAAGCGAGATTAGCTTTGAGGAGATCACCCAAGCAGCGGTGCGTGCAGCAATGCGGCAGCTGCAACGTCAGCAAATCAGGCATCGACGCAGCCACGATCTGAAGTTTTTCAAGTCGAACGCATCTAATGCGCCAGAATGGGAAAATCCTTGCACCGGCGGCTATTATCCCGAAAAAGGGAAGAAGGTTTTAACAGGACTGGCCTTCCAAAACAAAGTAAGCGAAATTTCAAAAATCAATCGAATCCGAAATCATTACAAGCCTTGTTAATAGCTGGCAAATGAGTCAAAGTGATTAATTCTAACTGGGAAGCTAATCAGCTACTCAGCTGCTCAGCTAACCACTTCCTCTTTGGCATCGATTCCAAGTAAAGCTAAGGCGAATCTTATATAGTTAGTTATATACATATACAAGTTGTGCTGATCGCATTCCTTTTCTTTTTCATTAGTCGCTCGAAACTTTGGGCAAACTGATGAAGAACACGAAAAGAGAGTCCACACATATTTTGGACAATATCAGTTTTGAAACCGACACAAGTAAAGCTTGGCTGGGCGAATTCAATTTCCTGCCAAACATGACGAGGCCCACAACAAGGGTAAGTGGGACGCAATCAATGAGATGCACTGAGAGGCAATGTGGCAGCTGTGATGCTTTGATGCATTGAAGCTTTGATACTTTGATGCACGATGATCGATCGGCGGGACCGGCTCCGCCCTGGGCGGTATAGACCAGTTTCCGCTCTGGCTCGCTGGCTCTCCGTTCGATCGTCGTTTGCATTTGCATTTGCCCATTTCATTTGCACATCTCTCTCTCGCTCTCTCTCTCGCTATCCTTGTGGCAATTGACTAACTTCTTGTTGTTTGTTAACAGCGAACACTAAGGACGTGGTACAGCCAAATGCAGTTATTCATTGGCAGCTTTGCGTATTTGGGCAAGGCCCATTACAAGTACAGAAATGCTGAACAGATGCCGTTGGACACCACCACAAAAGAGCTGGAAGAGTTGCTGTTTAGTGCGCGTCGTGTGCTCTGCGAGATCGAGTCGACCTTCAATGAAACACATGCGAATAGGCCTTTCAAAAAGCTCAATGTGATCAGCGTGGCAGACATGAAGGAGCGGCTCAAATTCAGTACGCCCGCCGATGGCAGCAAGGAGCTGAATCTGCACGATCTCAAGTTCACCAAGCAGCTATACTATAAATTTCTGGTCTACCTGCATATGTCACTGAATATATCCAATAAACGTATGCAGAAGAGGATAAGCAAGAATCAATCAAAACAGCTATCAACCGGCTCCAATTCCGGCATGGAGAGTATTGAAAGCTCAGGTTCAGCAGAGCACCAGCGGCGCCGAAAGGTTTCTGCTTAAACTGTGCCCGATGCCAAGGGGCGAGATCGATGAGCTATCAGCGATGAGCGATTATCGCTTACCCAGTATTAGCGCCGAGGGCTGTTTTCACAGTTCCTCGCTGCAGTTGCAGTTGCAGCTGTAGCTGAGCGCCAAGCCAAAAATAGAGCCACAAAAATCAAAAAACAATTAAGAATTTGTCGAATGCCATTTTAGAATTTAATGAATCCTCATTCCATCTACACCTGCCCCCTTTGCCCGCTCTCTTATCATATACGTATTAATAATTTATTTATTTATTTATTATTTATGCTAGTACTAATTAGTATTATGTATATCGTATTATAATCATCGCTACTTCCGTCAAGCGGTTGCTTATATTCATACACACCAACATACACAAAAAGTATTTATTTATTTATTATTCAAATGACACATGCCCATTTCCAGTAAGTTTCTAAGTCTAAAGTTAATTACTTATGGTGGTTACTTAATAATTTCAAGTAGTTTGTTTATCTATTTATAGCATTTTTTTAAATAATTTATTTCTATTTATTTATTGTGAGCGAAATTAGCAAAAGAACACGAAACAGGCAACAAAAATCAAAAATCAAAAAAAAAAAAAAAAAAAAATAAGAAATTGCTTAAATACACTGTGATTTATTTTAAGTAATTCTTTTTTTTTTTAATAATTATTAGTGTTAATTATATAAATATTTATGTCATTGAAACCCTGAAACACAAATCAAAAGAATTTGGAATTCAACTAACTGTACACAAAACCAACTTATCCTATATACATATACGAATTTGTGAAACATATTTATGCATAAGAAACCTAGGTGTTGAAATTGAAATTATCCAATACAAATAAATTGACGACATACAAAAACTAAATTTGGTTTTCTATTTCTTTATAGAATGTATATTTATTATAAAATTAGCAAACATCGGACATATATACATATATTCAGCTGTCAGCAGGTGCACTGCAGTCTCCAAGGGTATGTTATCTTCGGCGTGTCTAGGATAGTTGTCATTTTTCTTATATCCTGAACTGATTGAAAATTGTTAAAATGGGTATAATGAAGTTGTGCAAAATATGTAAGAGATGGCAACAACTCCATAAGATATATCCGTGATCCTCACTAGCCTGTATGAGCAGACGGATCTCAGAGACTATAAGAACTAGAGACATCAAATTGGGAATATAAATGCTCTCAAACAAACATTTGGATTCTTAATTCCGTTCCTGATTTTAACCGGTAAAAATGCGGATCTGATTTTGTTTTCGTTTTGATACCCTGTTTAAAAATGCTTGATATACAATATGGGTAGAATATTTTAGACACAAGGAAAATGTCGATCTTAACTAAATTTTTTTGGAATGATTGTCTTGATGATCTGTTTGGCAATGGGTTAATATTTTTTTTAAATTAGTATTACTTAACTGATTTTTGTAGAGTTTGCGGAACTTAAATGAATGGATACCATATTTTGGCAGCAGCAGCAAAGAACTTTAAATAATAAGAAATTGTTTACATACTGAAGCCTGAATTTGAAGCGATGCGTGGCTTAATATGAATAGCTTATTGTTAGTCGTAATTATATTCACACTATGTTAAGTGCAGTTTGATTAATTAGTTTTTGATAATTAGTTGTTTCGCATAGCTACAGCTGATAGATCGTTTCTATTAGTTACACTCGTTGCTGAGAAGGCTTAGCAATTGGCTTCAAGCCTTTAATAAACAAATCAAAGTGTTGCTGATAATATTAATATTTAGCTTCTTGTCTAACTATATACTTTAAAATAAATTTTATAGCATATTGGAAATAACTTTGTGTTATTAATTGGAAAAAAAGCTATCAAAAAGCTGATAGCGCAAACAGCATTATTAGATAATTAAATTGCATATTTCCGGTTACACTCGGATTGTGAATGATTCGCACTTCATTAATGTATGTGTGATAGCCTAAGAATCTGAACAATTATATTTTACGTTGAAAACCAAATCGGCTCTCTGAGTCAAGTGGCACATATCGGTCATAATCAGGCCACTCAACGCGCCAAGCGGTCTCGTATCTGTGAGCCAGTATATAATGTGTAAATGCAGTGAGTTGAAGGTGGACTCCGAATTCGGGGAAAAACACGTTCATAATGTAACAATGTCTTAGCATCTTATCAGCGTGCGAAACGGGAACGGATGAAGTGTGCTCGGTGTGCGAAATGCGATGCGTTCCGAGTTATTCATGCTCCAAGTATTCTAAGCATTCGTTGTATTTAATGAGCAAACAGTCGAACACTAAGTATCTCAAGTGTCTGCCTGGGATTAAAATATTAGTTGTCGTAGGTCTGTAAACTCAGACAAAACACGGCGCACGCAGAATGCCTTGACACACTACCTAGGCACACTTAAGGGGAGTTTACATACGCCAGCAATATCGGAGAATATTAGCCAATTGCGCTGCCAGACACTTATACACACCTGCCAGATGCTCTGCCAGAGTAAGCGAATATACCTGGCAACATCTCGGAGAACAAATTTAAATGGCAAAATTGAATTTTTATTACACTTACCAAACTTGGGAAGATAAAAAAAAAACAGTATTTGCAAAAAAAAAATTATCCTGCAAAATGGAGCAATATAAAAAAAATTGTTAAGTTTTAGTAGCTTTGTAATAAGGAAAGTAAAATAGCAAATTCCCAAACCTGTTAAGTAAGTTAAGTTTACCGCAATGAAGCTCAAAGGTTTTACGGAGATATATTAGTATTGAAAATTTAATTATTTATTTGACGACTCATTTTATGTTGA
Source organism: Drosophila anomalipes (assembly GCA_035041615.1). Lineage (NCBI taxonomy): Eukaryota > Metazoa > Arthropoda > Insecta > Diptera > Drosophilidae > Drosophila > Drosophila anomalipes. The sequence goes on along the minus strand of JAWNKZ010000064.1, from coordinate 35,975,151 downwards.
TTGTTGGATGTAGAAATACTAACGCATGGTACACATAAGGGGCCCAACTAATCGTTCGGTGACGAAGATCGCGACCAATTAGACAAATACTATAATATGAACTGTAACTAACTAACTTGGTTGATTAGAACGGTGAATCAGTCAGTACGCACTTCGTCGCTTGGAATTAAGTAAATAAAATATTTGGCAGCGTGTTTAAACAGGCCTTTAAGCCCACACTTACGCTGAAGTAGAGGCCGTCAGCCAATGTATACCAGCCATGTTCTGGGCAATCTCACTGCATACTTTCAGGCTGTGAATTTGAGTTGGACTATAAACCATTTTGGGTGCCTTGGCTAAGCTATCAAACTTTATTTAATCAAGGACACAAACCACTACAGAAAAGCTGGGTGCTTTTTAACTGTTATTTAAAATTTCCCTTACTGTAATAATCTCTGTTAACTACATTGCAAAATCCTCAGAAAGTAATTCTGATAGTTTTCACTTACTTATGTATGTGAATTATAGTATACTTACCCAATGTGTGAGTGCAATATATTTTTGCATTTTCTTCTGGTTTGCACTTGCAGTATTTGCATGTCATATATGTGCGATACCACATATATATATATATGTATATATATTTATATATATATATATTCTTTTTTTGGTCAGGAAAATTATTATTTTGACTCTTCTTACCTCTTCATAACTTCTGATCACAATGCGACACAATATACGTCAACTTATATTCCAAATTTGAAGTTTCTTGCGCGTATAGTCTCTGAGATCCGCATACTTCTACAAACGGCCAGACGGATATAGCAAGATCGACAAGGCTTTTGATCCTGATTAAGAATATATACAGATTAAAAAAGGAAAAACTCTTATTTGTTATCATATTATTTATGAACTATTTAAGACTCAGCTGTATAGTTTGCAACAGTTGACTGGCCGGACGCTGTGAGCCTCTCCATTAACATAAATTTCGATGGGACTCGAAATATATCGGAGTAAAAAAAAAATTATAGAAAGCATTTGACGAAAGACATATTTCACACGCGATTCTGTATAACACAAATAATTTTCCAAAAATCAGTTTTGGAACGATGAAAAGCAAAATACTTGTATTAAGAGATAACCTTGCGTTATAGAAACATACTTTCTGAATAATAATGGGTGTTACACAAGCATGGATATTTTCTGAGTGTATACATATTTATGTGGTCGGAGATAACTCCCTGTTCATACATGTTCATACACACACACACACACACACTCAACAGTCGCAAGATCTCCCGATATTTGTTGTTGCTGTTGCAATAGTGGGCTTTGTGCATCCTTCAACCTGAAACGCTTTCTAGCAGCAGCTGGCAACAAAAAATAACAGGCATACAACACCGCACTGAGCTTCGCTCGTGCCGCCTCCCGGTTGCCCTATATAGCACTGCTCCCTGATGCTTCTAACGATTATAACATGGTGACGATGACGACACACTGCTTTCTGCTTTTTTGCTATTCGCTTTACGCTTTTTGCAGCTATCAGTGTCAAGCTGGATGCTGTTGTTACCCGGGTATCGCTGGCAACGTTGGCGTCATTAAAACTAACGAGGCGGTATCATTTTAATGAATATCAGTTTAATTAATAATTTATAAACACATTGCTGATCCACCTGTTGCCCCTATTCGCATACAAAAGCGCAGTGGAAGGAAACACATCATTAGCAAGCTTCTGGTCGCTGATACTGATACAAGTACAGGTACTGCTGTACTGCTTAGGGTTCCAGCATTTTTGTACTGGCATTGGTATGGATACTGCTACTGGCCCTGGTTCTGGTCAGTGCATTGGGCTTTAAGTCAGCTGCAAGCTTTACTTTTTATGGCTTTACGTTGTCGTCGTCGTAGCCCGTCAACCGACCGTCGTCGTCGTCGTCGTCGTCGTCATCATCAACAGCTTCTCCTCTTTCTGGGGCTGCACTCAATAAAAATTGCATTGCATAGCAAAAGGGGCACGTACTTTAATTTAGCTTACTTCGTGAATGAGCACAATAGAAGTGAATAGAAATGCGCAGTTGGCCACAAAGACGAAATGAGACGGGGTCAGTGAGGACGCCTCAACTCAAACACAAACCGAAAACTCAAAATTCGACTCAAACTCAGATGTAAATCCCTAGTCCGTTTTGTATCTACTAATACCGTATATACACACACACACACACACACATACCCAACCACGCAGCACACATACACACACATACGGGTAGCCACATCGTTCTGACCAAGCTGCATGCGCTACTGACAAATTGAGCGTGGGCGACGAAATGACGACCAGGGAACCAAACTAACAATGAAGACGCAACAGTAACAGTAACAACAACGACAACCACAACCACCACCACAACAACAGCATACAAGGATTGGATGGCGTCTGCAACGGCCCTGAAGCGCATTTGCATGCGAATGTGCAAAGCTCTTTAGATTATGCACATAAATGGTGCACGCTGGACTCAGCTCGCCTTGCTTAAGTATCGCCAACCGTGCATACTCCGTATTTGCCACAAACAACACACGGCTACCCAGCCCCAGCCCCAGCCCCTTACTTGATGCGCGGCCACAGCTTAAGTTTCATCATAAAATTCAGTAATTACAAACGTTGCACTAACACTGAACAACGGATTTCCCGTGTGCTCTTGTATAATCCAAAAATCAGCACCTGTTCTCATCCACTTGACTTGCAGTTGCCAAATACCTTAGAGGAAAATGTCAACTTCGGCTGGCAACACATTTTTCAGCTCAACTCTCATGTATTCTGGCTATCAATCTGCTGAATCATAGATGATACACTCTACAGTTAATTTAAGTAAATTGTTGTAACATAAAAATCGCTCTGAAAACTAAAAAGCTTTTCTTGTTTTCAGAAATAATTTTTAAATATACGAACAAAAATTTCTAAATATTCTATTTTGCAGATATATATATATACTTCTTATTCGCTTATTTTTCGAAAAATTCAATTTTGACATTCAGAAAATATTGATGAAATTGGCTCTCTCGATTGCCATGTCGGTATTTAGCTGCGTTCTGGGCTAGAGGCCGAAAGGCGTTTGCATTTAACATATATATTATAGTATTTTTACAATTATATACATATATACATCTCTGACCGTTCGAGCTCCATTTTGAACAAATTGCAAAGTAAAAGAGTACAAATTTAGTGAGGCAAACTAATGGCATTTATTCAATTAATTGCAATTGTACAATTTTGAAGATTCGTAATAACAGACACACAAAATTGTCTTACATGTAATTACAGGCAACTGCATAAGTCTGTTGGAATATTTAACAAATTATATAGGCAAAACCAAAGTAGTAGTGGTAGTAAATATTTGTTGTACTCAGTTTTCTACTCATTAGCTTGAACAGACATTTTATTTTACATACATACATGCTGCATAATTACTATGTAATTTGAATATTGATTGATTAAATTTTTGATTCGGTTGCCACATTCGTTAAATATGCCTTAAAGGTTTGTAATAGAAAATTCGCAAATAATTGTATGTATTTATATTCTGTGTTTAATGATTCTTATTTGCTGTGGTTCCTTGAGTCTTATACTTTTGCTCTCGGCAAAATAAGTACGCTTTTTGCTATATTGAGCATCAATGCATGTGCAATTCAATTATTATTAATACACAATAATATTGAGCTGAATGTGTCTAAACTTAAAAACAAACAATGTGCTATTCTTGTAGTCTAAAAAGGAAAACGTTACATTGATCAGGTCGGTAGAGGTATATATATATATACATTGATATATATCTTTTATATCTTTCTTTAGTTAAAGCATTAAATGATCTATCTGATCTTAAATAAACGTAATTGCTGCTTTAAGTTAAGAATTATATTTATATATATATATAAATAAAGTTATATAGCAAGTCTAACAGTTACCTTTGTATATTTCAGATAATTTTATATCATTCAGATGCATTGGTTAGTATACAGCAACATTTTATTGAACATAAACTTTGTGTATCTTTTTTTCTCCTTCAAATGCTTGTTAATCTCACAGATTCTTTTGTTTATTGGATATAACTTTGTATCTTACAGGTTGCTCCGGCTTCTGCTTCTGTTCAGGCGTCTGTTCTAAGGTCTGTTGCGTTTGCTGTATCTTCTGCTCCGACGTGTTTTAAGGTTTCTGGTTCGTCTTCTGCTCCAGCTTCTGCTCCAGCTTCTGCTCCAGCGTCTGTTCCAGCTTCTGCTCCAGCTTCTGCTCCGGCTTCTGCCTCAGCATATCTTGCAGCTCTGGTTGAGTCTTCGGCTTAAGCCAATCGATCTTAACTTTGTGCTTCCTCAGCTCTCGTTCGATCTTCTGGCGCTTGATGATGCGTCGATTGCTCACACGCAAGCGCTCCTCTGGAATAAAGTTGATGGGTTCAGTTGCGTCAGTATCCCAAAGTGGCTGCGACTCTTAATAAAGTTGCACATTCGGCATGAGCCGAAGACACATTCAAGAAGGTTTTTTTCTTCCGTTTTAGCTCTTTGCTGTTGCAACTTCTGAACTGCTATCGTTCCCCTCCCCTTTGCCATTGATATTGGTGTCCCACTCCAAGTGCAGCCTCTCGAAATGTGGCTGCTTCAGTATTTTAATATATATTCGACTGCCGTAATATTAATATATGAGTGAATAAACTTACAGAAACCCTTTGACAGCTGGCCTCGGGACTACGCAGTATTTATTGATATTTTCGGAGCTCTTCTAAAGTTTATGAAGTAGATACACTTTAAGAAACTTGTATTCCCATGCAAAATCGTATACCCAAAATACAAAAAAAAATTAATTAATTAAAATTAATTTAAAATTAATCATTCCAAATGCCAAAGTTAATTCATCTATAGTTGTTAATAGTGCTTTCGTAGATGGGTGCCTTAAATATAATTTAATGGGTTTTCCGCTTTCAGCTTGCCCATTGATTGGCTCTTTGATTTGCCATTGATATTGGTGTCCCACTCCAAGTGCAGCCTCTCGAAATGTGGCTGCTTCAGTATTTTAATATATATTCGACTGCCGTAATATTAATATATGAGTGAATAAACTTACAGAAACCCTTTGACAGCTGGCCTCGGGACTACGCAGTATCTATTGATATTTTCGGAGCTCTTCTAAAGTTTATGAAGTAGATACACTTTAAGAAACTTGTATTCCCATGCAAAATCGTATACCCAAAATACAAAAAAAAAATTAATTAATTAAAATTAATTTAAAATTAATCATTCCAAATGCCAAAGTTAATTCATCTATAGTTGTTAATAGTGCTTTCGTAGATGGGTGCCTTAAATATAATTTAATGGGTTTTCCGCTTTCAGCTTGCCCATTGATTGGCTCTTTGATTTGCTGTTGATAACTTTGCTCAAAGCAATCATTTCTCAACTTGCACAGAAATGTTGAGCACGTTCTTTAAGTTTGTTTATTCCGATAAACACTCGCAGAGGAAAGCAAAATAAGAGTAATGTCAGAATTGCAACCCCGCTGGGAGAAACACGGTAATCATGTTGACTGCTGATGGACTGGGGCTGTTGTGTGTTAAGCGCAGGTAAAACAACCGACTGGTGCAAAATGTCAGCAATGAGATTAATGAAAATCCAATTAATTACACATACATTTTCAATTGAAAATATTCTGAGTCCGTATAAAGAGCTCGTCAAGTTGCAGCTAATGGAATAGATGCCGCAATTAATGAATTAACTAGATAAAGGGACACAGTAAAAAACTTGAATATATACACGTTTTGGCTTTAGTTACAGGGTAATTACAGGATGTCCACCTCTGTCAATTTTTTTTTTTTTTATTTTATATAAAACTTACTTACAGTCTAGAAGCATACATAGCTGAGGCCCTCGGCTCGTTAAGTGGGCAAATTCGAATTTCACTGGCGTATTTGCAATAAGATTAAGATTGTAGCCGGTAAGGTATGAAATGAGAAGCATTGGATAAGAGTTGGAGAAGGAGCAGGATCCCTGATGTGAGAGTTGATTTTTAATTGAAAAGTCATATTCTCTTAAGTTATTTGTGCTCAACAATTAATTGAAGCCAATATATTAATTTAACAATGCAAATTTTCGATAAGTATAAAAATTGTATATTTACTTAAAATTCAATCTCAATTTCAACTTATTGAGCCTTTCCATTGACTGACTGCCCATCCGGCGCAACTATACTGCAGATAATGCTCTTAGTTGCAGCTACCATAAAGGCCTATGAGAGAGAGAGAGAGAGAGAGAGAGAGAGAGAGAGCGCGTGCTGGAGAAAGCCTTTCCATAAAAAAAAGCTTGTGAAAATTGGGTCAAGTTGGTGTTTGATGAATACGTTAGAAAAGGGCAGCCACGGCACGTCGTCACGTGAACAAAGTTGTCTGCGTGCTCATCCCAAATGTGGTCTGCCGTCTCAGACAGCTGAAAGCTGAATTATTTTGGGACACACTCCTTTATCATCGTAAACGTGTGTGTGTGTGTGTGCGTGTGTGTGTGTGTGTGAGTGTCTTCAATATATGTTCATAAAACGGACAAGGCCAGACTAGTAGTTTGCAGCGTTTGACGGCCAGAGTCCAGGCACGCACGCAGAAGGAGTTGGCAAGGGCGAACCAGCGCTGAGCAACTGACTAAGGTAAGCGCAGAGGCCAGGGAAAGACAATGGCGTAGGGAATGGGGAAGGGGAAGGGGAAGGGAAAGGGAAAAACACGGGCCCATAGCGCAAAGTATGGCGTATGAGCGTTGCATTCTGATTAGGCAAACAAAGTTAATTGGCTGCGACAGGGGAGCAGATTGGAGGCCAGCTAAGCAGCTTAGAGAAGGTTAACAACAACAATAATAACAGCAACAACAACAACAACAAAAACGATAACAAGAAAGCACAGCAAAGATATAGATTTCTGTGGAATGGACAGCAAGTGTATATGTAGACTTAGAAAATACATCGTTCTGAATTTTAAGAAATCTCCCAGAATCTGAAGGGTTTTTCTTGTTTTCACAAATAATTTCGAAAATACAAAAGAAATAGAAAGGCTTTTTCTATTTTTCAAATTTGAATTTCTTAATAGGAGAAAATATTTTTATAAAATAGAAATGCAAACTCATTTTCAGAAAAAAACCCTTCTGAAATTTAGGAAAAAGTTATGAAATTTGATCTCTGACTGTTTGCTGTCTGCTGAGTTTAGCTGTCTGCTGGCTTAGAGGCCGCGTAGCTCAAATTAAAATAGCACTTGACTTGGAACCAGCAAAAGACATATTTAAATTAATAAAAGAGATTACCAAGAAATCAAAAATTTAATTACAAATGTTAAATAATAATATAAATAACAAGTAAGTTAATATTAGAGTTCTGTGAAAATTACACATCTTTCTTTCTAAGTTTTAGAAAAATGTACCATGACATTAAGAAAAGAAAAACCCTGGTTTTTGGAAAGACACAACCTTTCGTTTTGGAAATAAATATTTTGAATTCAGTTTTTTGAATGATGAATTTCTAAAATTCAGGGCAATTTTTATTTCTGAGCTTTATAGTAGGGGTTGCACATCACGTGACAAATTACATAATAATTTAATAATAATTATATATAATTACGTCCATTACATACCGAGAAAATTGTGTTTACCATTTGGGATATGCTGTCCAACCTTTAACCATTCAACGTATATTTAAGTCAATTAAAATTAAGCACTTCAAAACTGCAATTCAATCGTTTGCTGAGAAAAACAACAAAGCAAAAAACAAAAAAAAAAAAAAACAGAAAAAAAAAACAAAAAAAAGTGGGCTGTTACGTACCAGTTTCTGTGCGGACTTCTTTGGTAGGCAAACAAATTGCTGTCAACGACGAAGCCCATAAAAGTAACGCAAATAAACAATTTAACTTGAATATAAAACACGAAAACAGCTGCCCGCCAGCAGGAGGGTGAGTAGGTGGGTTGTGGGTGGCGTGCTTCGGTACGGGTGTAAGTGTGGGTGTGAATGGGCGGTGGTTGGTTAAGAAGTGTGACTGCGTCCCGCTTAGAGGCTTGATCGATTCCCAACGTGGTCAATTAGTTAGGAGGCAAATTGCCCGCATCACTGAATGAGGGAAATGGGACATGGTTAACGTCGGCCACTCAAATTAAGTGACATGCCGACCAAATACATAATGAATTATTCCTTAAGCAGTTAACCACAGACGACAATAATGCCAGCGAAGACGACAAAAACAACGACAACGACAACGACAACGAAAACGACAATGGCAATAGCAAAAACGAGCGAAACTGGGTCAACTTGCGGTTAAAGCTCGGAGTGCGACCGTGAATGGAATGGGAACTGGCTCTGGAACTGACAGTGGCAGTGGCACTGAGTCTGGCCGCGGATAGGGAGCGAGAAGTGAGAACTGGGATTCGTCGGGTAGTCGTTAAGTAAATCAAAAACATTTGCCAACTGCCAACGGCATGTGGTTCCTTGGGGCTTCCATGGGGGCCGAAGGCGACAATTATGTTCGCCATTTATCGCCCCAACAGCGAATAAAAAGAGAGGCAAGCGCTTCACAGTAAAATAAAAAAAGAATATTAATAAAAAAGATGGCATGGATATGAAATGAAAATTATTGACAAGCGGATATCTTTTCAACAGTCGTATTGCAACTATTTCAATTTTCAATAAGGCGATTGGTTTTTTCTTTATTTGTTTTTGTTCTTGTTAATTCTGCAGCTTTTTCTTTAGTCTTGTGGCAGATGAGTGATGGCCACACAGCAACAATAGAAAAAATAAATATTTACTAAAACTCCAGAGTAAAGGGGGCTTTTCATGGCTGGGCAATGTGTGTGTGTGTGTGTGCGTGTGAGTGTGAGTGTGGCAAACACACATAAGTGAAAGGCTTATAAGTAATGATGTTGGCCATGATAACATTGTAAAAAAGCAAGTGCAATTCGTGAAATGGCACAGATAAATACGAGGGTTGCCTTCTACGTGTGCGTCAGATAATGGATATACCATAATTTATCATAGAGTTTGATAATTTAATCAATTTATCGCATTGGGTAACTGCCAAGCGATATATTAAGAGGGCTATTGTGGGCTGTCAACAATTCTCTGGAGTTTCTGCCGTAGGCTGACCAATCTTAGCGGTTATTTGTCTGCTTTCGAACATAACAGGCAAAACAGGATGCGCTTACCCACACACACACACATGTATATGACAAGCCCTATCAGCGCAATTTTCAATTTAATCAGTTGACCATTACGTTTTCAAATGCCTTTAAGGACAAGCCTCGAAAAAAGGACAAGTGCTCTGCTCAGGACTGCACTGCAAATGCATTTTGTTAATCATTTATAGTTTTCAGGTGCATAACAAAGTATGTGGAAGTGATGTTTTGTCATCCACGCTTAAACTATTAATGTTTTCCTTTAGGGATTTAGTTTATAGTTTATAGCCAATAGATAAACAGCTAAACTAGTTTTATTAAAACACAAAAAAAAAAAAAAAAACACAAAAACTGTTGATTGTTTGGTGAAGGACGTACTTAAAAAAATAAAAATAAAAATGTAAACATATTTTTAATAGCATTATTTGTAGAGAAAAGTTAGCACACATGACACTGTGCGAACGTATCTGACAATAAAAGAGGTTATTGTCTGCTAAACAGGCCATTACATGACAGGTGACGTCATATGTCTTGTTTGGCATATTTTCATACCCTAAACCCATTCAAGTGCGTAAATATGGCATCCGCGACTCAATAAGATATATATTTTTTTGAACTTTTGATAAACTATTAAACTTAAATCGAATTTGAAACAAGGATGGCACCTACGATAGGTAACTTAGGTTAGGAGTTTCATATTTATTCAAATATACGAACCTTTTCCTTTCCAATTTGTTTTGCAAATATTGCAATATGCTTGGCATCACTTGAAATTATTTTTTTATTGTATAAGTGGTATCTTCGAGTCACACACTTTTGGCTGTATTAATTTTACTTGTTTTTCGCATACATATGTTGACGAGGCATTCTCCAGGGCAAAAATCAATTACAGCTGTGCCTAAAAACAGGCAGCAAATTGCCAGGCAGTTTTTGATTGCTCTTCGCTCGTGAATGGCTTCCGACAGTGGCAGCAGGCGTCGACTTCGTGTCAATGAACTTTGTAAACAATTTTTAATCACATGCCCTTTTGGCCCGAACTCTATTTCCCATTGCCTATTCGCTATACTCTATTCGCTACTCGCTATTTACCACTCATGTTGTGCTCCTCGCACAACGCACAACGCTCACTGCTCACTGCTCAACACTAAACGCACAAACCAGGAGCCTATTGACGCCGATTTCGAATTAAATTGAATAAATCTCAGCCTACGCAGCCGCCTGGTAATGAAGTCTTTGCCAACTATGTATACCACGGTGGTCTAAAACAATAAAGTATAATATAAAAATCCATTGAAGTTCTTACCACTCAATTTGATATGCGTTGAGATTGGTTTGTTTTGGAAATGTGCTTACATGGCATTTAAATGGCCAGTAATCTCGTGTAGATATATTTTGAATAATTAATTAATCGATTTGTCAGTTTGGGCTTATGTGAATTTGAATAGAAATCTTCTATTTTTGCAAGTTGCGAATTTATCGTAAATTGGTGAAACAACTTGTGCAAATTAATCATAATGAATATTTGAAGCAAAAATATGCATTCGACCCAACCCCATTATGCATTGTTATGGTTTTATATATGTGAGGGGCATGACTGAAGGGTGCACATACAAGCTTAAACTTTTTGATAATTGGTAATTTAATTACCTACCATATGAAATAAAATAAGAACAGGATTCAAAGCTCGAATTACGAATTAATTAGAAGTTGGCTTGCATAAGGATACCATCTACTACAAAATCTAATTATGCATCTGTGTGCTCATGAATTTATATGTATTCGTTGAGGATTTGTTGAGGTTATTATACCAATAGAAAGTTCAATGGGGTGCACCTCTGTAAAATTACTCATTAGTTAGCAATATATGTAATAATTTGAATGTCCAATACTTCACCAACATTTTTAATCAAAAATTTTTATACTTGTCAGTTCGTTTGATTGGCAGATGTTCCGTCCGGTGAAGAAGAACTTTGACATGTATGCGTTTCATTCAAATGTTTTAAAAGTGGCTCCGGTGACCAACTGGGTTGGCACCCAATTGCAATTTGAAATTGAGTTCATTTCAATTTTGCCTATTTCGGAATGAAACTACACCTCCACAAACTCAATTATGTATATCGATTTTATTGCTTAGGTTGTTTTTTTTTTCTTGTTTTTTTTTTTTGTAGTTGAAACTCTCAAGGGCCAACTTAGCATGCAGTGTTGGACTTTCAATTTGTGAGAAATACACATATTTAACCCCTTGTGAACATTCGCCACTGTGCGGCATCATTCAGCGGCAATGGCGCAAACAATAGCCGCATTAATTTCTCAAAGGTTGCGACACAGCTGCGCGTCGCTAAATATGCGAAGGTGAGGCAAGTGGCGAAATGCCGAAGAGGTGTTGGAAGTGGATGTGGAAGTGCGTCAAGACGCTCTTCTTGCCCACAAAAGTCGTCAGTCGGCTGTCGAGTGAGCTACCTGAGATTTAGCATGTCCTCGCTTTGGCTGCGGGGAAGGGGAAGGGGAAGGGAAGGAAGGGGGTGATTGTGAGGGGGAGGGAGTGGCAGCAATGGCAGCACCTGCGTGCCAAATGAGCGTTCGTCTTGAGCAATAGCAAGACTGCTCTGAGCACACTTTTTGGGGCACTGACACGCGGTAAGGGTTCGAGGTCAATGCACGGACAATTGACTGTGGCTGTGCCGTGGCCGCTGTCCGGTTTAAGTGTTACATGTTACGTGTTGTTTTTAATTGGCGAAACTAACGTAATTAAGGCACTCAGCAACCAGATTGAACAATGAGTAATCTCCAACAATACCAGCTATAAAATGGTAAGGCGACGACAAGAGAACTACCAATTAGTGTCTGTCGTTGGACTCAGAATTGATGTTTGTGTCAGTGTCTTTGTCCGTATCCATATCCGTGTCCGAGTTCGTAGCTAGTCAGGCTCCAAGAGCGGGTGTGCTATGACTAGTCAGCCATGCTGATGTGACTTGGACCAAGTACGAATATCGTCCACCCGTTCGTATGAGTAATGTAATTGGAATTGTCAAACCAGCTGCTAATGTTCGTTTATAATACCACCAACCATCAGTCAAACCTAAGTGCACAATTATTTAAAACTTGCTAAATGAACTGATTTATTCTTAGGTAACTTATTAGGTAATTCTTACAATTGAATATACTTTTTGTAAATTCAGTCAGGGCATATCAATGCCCATTCATGTTAATTGACAATCATTGTTCACCTTAATAAGCTGTTGAAATGTATGCTTTAAGCGCAAACGACGCTAAAAGTGAATTATTCACTTTTTTAATTAAAATTCAGAATTGTGAATTTTATACACTTTGTAGTTGAAGCTTAAAAAATAATCAGAGCAAACTATTGTCTAGAAGAAATTGTAATTTGGCTCCAACGCCTTATGCTTATGAATTAGGCAGCCCCACAGGCTGAAGTTGCAAACCCAATAATAATTGAAATTTGGTCTCAATACGTAATAATTCTGATAGCTGGTAAGGGAGAGTGACAGGGAGTGGTTAAGTCCACTAAAGGGACTATTGTATTGGTACCGTTTTAATTACCGATTCTACAATCATAAATTTCATCAAACTGAAATCCAAGCACCAACAAAAATCAAAGGAAAATGAATGCATCCGAAATTGCAATGGCTATGTACATGGAAGCAAGACAACCATCTGCAATCGGCTTAGAGCTGTGGCCAGTAACCAATTCGATGCCAGTGCCTCATTCTTGCTGCCGTTTTGGTCCTTACACTCAAAACGAGGCTGGGACTGACGCTAATGCTGCCGCTCAGAGTGAGACTGTGACTGAGGCCGACGAGCACAAGGTGGAAACACCAGCACACTATTGATTGCCATTCAAAAAACCGCTCTGGGTGGGTAGGTGGTGCGGTAGGCTGTGGTAGGCAAGCTAATCTATGTCGCTCTCAAAATGTAGAACATGCTGCGTCAAGGAATTTCCTTTTTTTATTTTTTTATTTTTCGGCTAAAGCCTGATGTGAGCGCCGAATCGAAAAAATACGACAAGCAAGCGTTGATGCGAACGAATTCCGATATGGATGGGCAAGGGAGTGTCAAGAAACAACAGCAACAATAATATCAACATCACAGCGAGGGTTGCATATTATATTAATATATCAGTGAATACAGCACGCCCACCTAATAATGCCAATTGATAATCATTTTGTTGGCAAAATAAATGCTTCGCTACTTTAGATACATATGTAACCCTGTGATTGCACAAGTGATTTTCTACTACTTTGAAAATCCCACCTTGTTAATATATCAAATTTCCGATGGCTCGTTACGCTATATGTCAACATTATGGCTTAAAGCGAGCAAATTATCTAATTTACAAAGAATAAACATTTCCTACTCTGGGCTCTACTCTTTTTGCTTTGTTATTTATGTATTTTCTTTTTCTGTCATCGTCTTTTCTGTTCAAGACGAGCTGTTGATGTTTCAACAGGGATTATGCAGCAAAAGAATAAAAGCCGAAGAGCTGACAACATCGTACCCCTGACCATCTTGATCTAATGTCGATTTACAAGCTGTTTGCCACCTGTACTCGGTCTGGCTTCAAAGAATAACTGCAATAATAAAAAATAATAACAAAGAATATGGATTTTGTACAGATTCTACAATCATTGAGCAAAAATTCAGACGGAATTTAAGGCAAGTAAGAATGCTATACATACTTTTACAAAACTTCAATATATTATCCATTTTTTATTTTCCATTTATACTAAGTAAAAAATTAAAAAATAAAATGGAAGAATTAAATTACAGGAGCTACACGGGCTGTCAATAAGTTTGTATACTCCAACGAAATTTGAATGCAAGTATTTCTTGGGTAACCCTCTGTTGTAACTGTTAAAATATTGCCGCTGACCTACTTACCGAAAATGGCGGAGTCGCGCGTTGGCATGGAGCAAAAAAAAAAGTTTGTTACGGTTGGGTCTTTTGTTTGACTAGTCCGGACATATCGATGTCGTTCTTGGCATTATGCGGCGTGGGCTTGTGGCTGTGCCTATGACTGTGACTGCGTCTGCGACTGCGACTCTGTGAGTGGTAGATAACTGTGAATTTGAAAAGTCACAGTTGCAGTACAAGCCGTAAACATTGAAAGACAGCGCCAGCTGTTGGCTGTAAGGTGCCAGGCCTCCGGCTCGAACAGCTGGCATACGACACTTAAGAGGGCTAAGCTGACACCTCCAAGCGTGGCCGTCATCTGTCAACTTCCATCGACCGACTGAAAGATGGCGGGCAAGCAGACAAAAAGCTTGCCGATAATGAAGAAAGCGACACGGCGCTATACATGCAACGGAAACGGAAGCTGCAGCTACTATGTAACGACGATGACGATGATGACGATGATGAGGACGGCAGCGGCAAGCGAATCAGAATCAGAAGCAGAATCAGAATCAGCAACTGAATCAGAACCCAAATTCAGAATGAAAATCGCAAAATGCAAAATGTAGAATGTAAAACGCTGTAAATTGCTTGTAGGATGACGATGACGATGAAGACGATGAAGTCGACGTCGACGACAAATGACAAAAGCGAAATGCAACGACTTTTGACAACGAAAGCGGTCGACAGTCGACAGTCGACAGTCGACAGTTGAGAAAACAGGGTGAAGGACAATGCGCGTGTAGAGCGTAACGCTTATTGAAATAGTTCTGAAGTGAGCTCGACGTCGCCAGCATCAGCGTCAGCTCTGGCCCCTGCCTCCGCTTGGTTGCATGTGGCTAAGTGGGCCTAAGACCCAGTTGCTATGGCTATGGCTGTGTCTATGGCTGTGGCTGTGGCTATGGCAGTGGCAGTGGCAGTGGCAGTGGCATAGCCATAACCATAACTAGTGGCAGTGGCATAACCATAACCAGTGCCACTGCCATAACCATAACCCCGTACACCCCACCCCTGCCTTTTAGCCTTAGCACCCAACAATTGTTCGACTAACAATCTGCACAAACGAAGGCGGTAGCAGCAGCAACAGCAGCAGGCGGCAGTGAGGAATGCACTTTGAGGGATTTTCTTGGCACTGAAGCCAGAGGCAAAAGCTAGCTGCCGGAGGCGCAATTGCAGGGCATTAAATGAGCCCAAGCTGTCGGAGGCAGTGCAGGCAGGGCAATAATATGACTATCCAGGCGGCAAAGATTTCATTGATTAGCCAGCAAAAAGTAGTTCTCATAATTACTAATAGTTTGCCTTTGGCTAGGACGGTATTTATGATTTCAGCCCAATTTGTAACGCTGCCAATTTTCCCAAAAATTTCAAAATGAAAAAATAACCCACATCATTATATGTCTCAAATTCTACTACCAGATTCCAGTGAAATTGCATATCTACTACATATGAACTGAAATTGGCCACACAGAGGAAATGCATTTTTCAAAGCAGAAGCAAAAATCGAAATTAAAAACCTGCTGATTTCTAAAATGGAAAATGTAGTATTTGAAATTTGTATCTCAAATTAAAACTTGCAAACCAATATCAAGCACAATTTCCTTCAAAATATGTAAGCTATTTTCTATTCTAGTTACACAACAGAATGACTTGCTACTTAATTAGCCACATAGAGTGGTAAAATACAAGGAAAAAAAAGATTAAAAAATTGTAGTAGTCTAGAATAGAAAATGTTGAATTTAGAGTTTTAATCTCAAGTTTAGAGTTGCAATTTTAAACCAAGAAAGTGTTCCATAAAATGAGAATGAAATTTGAAAATATGACGACACACAACTTAACTTAAGGTTGTTTGCTCTAGCTTAATCCCAAACAATCTAAAAATAATATGAAATGGATTTAAGGTTTTCAAAGCTCTTTTTGCTATTAAAACAAGAATAAATTCTTGATTTTGAAATGTTTTCCTTCCCTGTGCGGTGCTCAGTGCGCCGCCTTCTTCAATTTAATGGCACCTCATTAAGCACTTAAGCCTTTCAGGTCTATGCCAAGGTACAAAAGACGGCGAACCGTGCCAGCTTGGGCAGTTCTAATTATCGTTCGCATCGGTTACTTATTTTTATTCATTCTTAGGGTAAATTAATTTTGTTGTGAACTGCGAAATGTATTACATAAAACATCTTTGAGGCAATGCAAAGTTACTTTTATTTCAGCTATCTTTTTGAAGCCAAAAAATCGAATAAGATCAATTTATCATAATTTAAAGTTTTTCAACCTTACACAAAAATCGACTGTGAGCTTTAAATCTGAACTGCAAGGGTATTTAGTCTTCCTTTTATTTTATAGAAAATATTTCCTACTATAAGTTCTACTTTTTTTGCTTTCTTATTTATGTATCAAGACTAGCTGTTGATGTTTCAACAGGGATTACGCAACAAAAGAAGATAAGCAGAAGAGCTGACAAGCTCCTGCCTTTAACCATATTGGCGATTTCTGGTTTTTTTCCATTTCGAAGCTGCTTGTCGCCTATCCTTGGATACATCTTCAGATACAGATACAATTTCCGCATGCAGCATCCAAGGATCCAAGGATCCTAGCAAGCATTTAACGTCAAGTAACCAGGCTGTAAGTCTCCACATTTGGCATCTGCATTTGGTGCCATAACCAGTGCCTTTACCATTATCCATTGCCGTGTGGTATTTGTTTTGATTTTGTGCGTTGCGCTGCTTGTAAGCTTGTTTGCCCGTTGTTGGCTTACAATAACGGGGGCCCACTAACCACAGCCAAGAGAAACAGCGAAACGGCGATAGCATGAGAGCGAGATACAACTGGGACTATAACTGAAATCGTAAATGAGACTGGCAATAAGACTCGAACGGAGACACTGGCGTCAACGTAGGTAGAGGTGGACGAGAGGAGACGGGGACGGGGACGGGGACGAGGACTTACAGAACAGCGAGTCATTTGCAGGCAACCACAGCAGTGTGGTATATGTGTGTACATCTGCCTTGTCTCATACCACACACGTCGACGGCTGAGTCGCACTCAGGAATATGGTGACTAAGTCTCTGGCAAAAGTTTACCCCACAAATGATAGCTGGCCTGAATCGGAACCCTTTTCCACACCAACCAATTTTGCAATACACTTTATGGTTTATAACTGATATCTTTTGAAAATGCAACAAAGTTCAACAGAAATGTTTTCATTAAGTATTTACAATTGTAATATGTACCTAGTTTCTGGGGCAACCAGTCCAACAGAAAGTAAACTCTTGAATCGATATGTTCATTAAAAGAAATTAGCAATAAACTTATGTATTTTGGCAAGGAGTCAAATGTAAATTTAACTTTAATGAAGTAGCCATGATTAAAGGGACTAAAGAGCTCCCTGCTGTTAATTATTAGCAATGCTCACAAAGAAACATATCCTTTGTGTTGTGATATTCAATTTTCCATTGTGTTATCCGCACATATTGTGTTTTCAATAATTTGCCTTTGGTGACAAAACAATAGAATTTTCTTTGTAAATTCCTAATATGACTATTATTAATTATAGAAACGATGAATTCCAGAAAAGAGAAGGTGTCCACAGATGGTTGCTTAACTTGATTTTATTTTAGAAAAGAATTCAAATTATTATTTAAATGAAATCAATTGTAATTGAATATAAACTTATTAAACTACATTTTCACATGAATAAGTAACAATGTTTTCTTTAGATTGGTTAATATTGTTAAGTTTGCGCAAAACATGAAGCTATTTACAATTTTTTGTTGAGCTTTAGCAGAATGCTGGCTGAAGGGGCGTGCATAATGTCCTTCCAGTTAACAGCAGTGTTACAGTTGGGATATTTCTGTTAACAGGGCAACTGAAATTTCCCACCTCCAAACAGTATAAAAGCATGTCTCTGGCTGTGTGAAATCAGTTGCTATTGAGCAACCCAAGCAGGCGAACAGGAAGGAATTGGAAGAGGAAAGCCAAAGGAAAAACTAACATCTGGAAAAGCAGAGAAACAGCAGCCAGTGCGCTGTCAGTTTAGAATTGATTGGATAATGGTCAGCAGTAGTTTTATCAGAAATCAGTTTTGAAGAATAACAAAAATTAAATTTTTTTTTAACATATTTTTTGGTTGTTGATAAGTAAAGTGTAACAGTAAAGTGAATGAATTATAATTGGAAAAATGAGTAAATATGGAAAAAAAATAATAAGAAAAAAGCGCATCGCTGAAAATGCCAACAACGATTATTATTATGAATTCTTCATGTGGTTTTTATTTGTTACAACATTTTGTGCACTTTTGTTTGCTCTGTGTCAAATAAAATTCTTATTTTTCTTTTAAGTGAAAGTGCGAGTGCGAGCGTCTGTATCATTATATATTTACGTGTTGTGAATTTCAGATTATCAGTGGACAAAGAATTAGTATTTGCGCGCCTAAAAAGTAGACAATGGAAGTGCAACAGGACGAAGATCATTTGCACTGTGATGGCAAATTGTGTGTGCAAGTGAGCCTGTGTGTATTGTGTGCATATGTGGTGTTCTGTCTAACTTTATTCACTTTCTTATGTTTTATGTTGCAAAACAATTACTTTCCGTTCTTTGGCCTAATTTGGCAAGCGAATTAAGCCCAGCTTTATTATTTTTGAGCAGACACAAACAATATGAATATCTGACAAGGTTAAGAAACCACCGACTTCTCACTGCCAACTCGAGAACGTTTACTGCCAAAATAATTACTGATAGTATATAAAGAAATAAAAACATTTGCAACGAGATCAACTGCCAACTAAGCATTTTTCAAAAAAGATCAACGTAAACAACAATACCAGAACTTTGTTGTTTCAAGTTCGTTCCTTTTTTGTTGAGAAAGTGCAACAACATTAAACACACACGCACACGCACACAGACAGACACACACACACACACACACAGACATATACAAATACAAACATACAGAACGACAACAACGCCGAAGCACAACTCGGTCCAAGAAGCTGCCGTCGATGCTCACCGTGTGGTAAGTTGACATTTCATTTCCATTTCCATTTACATGGCAATTTTGAGTGCATTTTCAACAGCATTTTATTTGTGATGCTAACAAGTTACCATCGCCGCTTGACTCCTAAGTGCATCTGCATGTATACACGTTTGTAGCTGTGTGTGTGTGTGTCTGTGTGTGTGAGTGTGTATGTTTGAATGGGGATTGTTTGTCTGTTAGTGTGTGTGTGTGCCAGGGTGCCAGGGTGTCGGGGTCAGGCGCATTATTACAAGTTATGCATTGTGACCAGGCACCAGCAACAACAATCGAAGAATCTAGCAATGCCAGGCATCTGCTCCTGTAAAAATAACATCAGCTAGCGCCAGTTAAAGTCACGTTTCCAATGGCATTGAGTCATAATCCAAAACAACAAGCAAACTAAGAGCAAAAAATAGACGCAGATCTGGCACGAATAACAGCTAATTTTGGCGTTGACTCACTCTCCCAATATGAACCAATGCAGCTGCTTATTTTCTGCCACTGACAGAAACAGAAGTATTGCATTCTGCAGCGGTAAGACTTTCATCAAATCGGGGTCAATAATTGTCATCTGTTAATAAACTTGCCACTTTGAACAATTAAGTACTGTTAAACTATGTATTTGCATTTGCAATCACTACAAATAATACAAATTGTCACCAAAATGTCGAATTTAATTCAATAAAATATTTGAAATCGTAAAACAAAGGTATATACAATTTTGCAAGCTCTGGCCGTGTATATTCAACTATCCATCTATATATCTGTATGCTCGAGATATTGAAACCATTGATTATAAATAAGTCCAAAGTAATTTATAGTCGGTCACTCTCGACTTGAGCATTCTCACTTACTCAATATATGCAATTTATTTATAAATATTAACTATCATACCTGCGGCTCTGCTAATAATAATATTGGTTTCTATCATTAATTTCACAACTGTTCTAGTAAATTTAAGTTCTTAATAAAATTACATATTTTGTCGATGGTGCTGGATGAAATGAATGATAGATATATAGGTCAATTATAAATTGGTGTACATTTAAAACAAGATAATATGAAGAACAAACGAATGCTATGCATGAAATGCAATTTGGACCTTGACATGGCTGAAAACTACTACTTAGATGCGTAAGCCTATTAAAACATGGTTGAACATTATTCAAGGACAGTGCTCGCCAGCTTGGCCTAAAGGCCATTGCATTTTATTGAGTTGTCTAAATGGTCACTGTTGGACCATTTGCGTCTGGTGCGATGGCCCAAAAATGAAACAGAAAAAAACCCCCAAAATAGAAAACCAAAACAGAAAATTACAACAAAAAAAAACACAAAGGACACCAAGGGCACTGCGAACACTTTGAACGCTTATCTTGGAAGCACGCAACGAACGAGGCGCCGCTAAGCAATTTTGATAACTGCGCAGCGACAACGTCAACGGGTCAGCCCAATTTATGGCTGTCAAATTGGTTGGTGTAGTTGTTGTAGTTGTTGTTTTATTTGTTTTAGTTGTTGTTGCGCTGCTGTGCATACAAATGTAAATTTCAATTGAGCATTAATCGGGCAGCGCAGGCGTGTCACGCGTGTCACGCGCGAAACAGCACCCGCACGACCCTGAACGACTTTTGTGATGACTTTGCGATAAGCCTTCGATTAAAAAGTCACCCATTATCAGAAATAGCTGCTCAGCAGTTCTGCTCGTCCTTGCCAGCAAAGTTTCGCTGCAAGTTTTCATCTATGTTATTTTCTTATTTTCGCTCCTTTTCTTTTCTCAAGCGGGCGCCAGCAACTTTGCAGTTTGGCACGCTCCTGCGAGTATGCAACACTTTTATCGACACATTTTTAGTCCGCTTCTGATTCCGTTTTGATGCTCAGGTTTTTTGTTTTTTTTTATTTTTTTTTTAATTAAAAGCTTTATTATACGACACACCTTAGAAATTGTATATAAAACGATTGCGTAATTAAAAGCAAACAGCGAGCAGCACACACCAAAACACAATTTGTTTATTGTCGCCTCGTTGTAGTTGTTGAAGTCTATATATATATATATAAATATATATATATATATAAATATATACGTACATAAATATATTTTTCAAATAGCTGGTAGCCAACAGTGAATGCCACTCGACTCATTGACGCCACGTGTCAGCCAGCATAGAAATTAAAAAACTTAATGGTCTGACAAGCGCACAAGCACTTGGACACAAAAACACTCTCGTCCAACACATATACGCATTCGGTCCGATAGCAAATTCAGTGTTCGTCATGTCCGAAATATATATATATCAATTAGTTGCGAGTACTCGTCTTTGTAATCTTTGTGGCAAATGTTGACAGCATAACCTTTGGAAATATATCAAAAATGTGCAATTTTAATGCTTAAATTTCAAAGTAAATCCATTTTAAATTACTCATAAATGGAATACTAAATGTCTAATACAATCAATTGTGGTTAAAAATCATTCCGTACATTCACAAACCTAATGGAATATTATTCAAAAATGTATTTATGCAAATACCTTTACTCTTAGGCCAAGTAAAGAACGTTTCCTTCGAGTCTCAGTTTCAGTTCAATGCTGAACTTTGACAGCGTGTCACACAAAACTCAAATAACAATATTCAACTGCAGTAACCCTTACACAATCAAAATAGAAAAAGGCAACCACAAAGTTATTCAATAGATTTTTATGTGTATGCACTGGCAAAACTACAAAAACTACTTACATAGATTTGATTTAAATTTCCTGAACAGAAACACATGAACTTAATCTAGCGCTCTGACTTAAAGTAATCGCTAGTATTTTTATTTTTATTGGTTGACATCTTGAAGTGATTTCCGTTCTGATATGAGGATTTCTTGCAAACTTAATTTGTGCTCGGCCAGCGTAGGAATATCGTTTGTCCTTCGTACAGTGGGTTGTTGCCTGAACGAGCTCACGTTGTGTGTAAATTTAAGCCAGCACCGCAATTTTGGGGACACTGGACAGCTACCCGCTGTCAGGCAAAACTGCACGCACTGTGGGTTGTCTAGACCAGCGCACACTAGCACAGTCTACCAATTACTACCACACACTAGACACAAACACACACACACACACACAAATACATTGATGGACACACCAAAACAGATATTCATCTATGTCGCACATCGTTAAGCGCTGCCAGTTTGACTTAATTTGCGTTAAACTTTTTTGTTAAACATATCATTCGGTTAGCAGGCCCAACGAGTGAGAGGCAAGCCACACAGCCGAAAGAAAAAAACCCATGCACACCAGAGAGCGAAACGGGAAATATATAAACAAAGGCATTAATCATGCCAACCCGGAGGGAAACACACACATATTTCTATCTATATACATCGCAGCAGAGGAGAGAAAAGAGTGAAGAGGGTAGGGGAGGGGAGTGGGGGTGGGAGTGGGAGTGGGAGTGAGCAGGCAGAATTTAGTGAAAGATGGGGAGAGGGAGAGAGACTGAGTTGAGGGTCCATTAAGCGTTTGTTTAGATTTACTCTGTGCATATGTATTATTATTGGTATTGGTATTGTTGCGATCCTCACATGCTCCAGCTAAAAAGCAAAGTCATCATCATTCACATTCGCATTCGCAATTGTGTGTGTGTGTATTTGTGTGTGCGTGTGTGTTTGCATAAATATTGTTGGTTAAACAAAGAACCCAAAAAAAATTAAACTACCAAAACAGAGTAGAAACAGAGTAGAACAAATAAGAAAGGAAGCCTAAAATGGCAGTGCAATAGACCGCCAACCAATTTGTAAATTACCAAACAACAACTAAAAATGGTCCAACTGAATATACCGGACTGTGCCGATACCCTGTCTTACATGCAATTATGCAAGATGACAGAAACATTAACTAGTCACTGACATCAATCTAAGTAGAAATACATTCACGAGGGCTAGGATCTGCAGCATAAAAAACAAATTATGTCTTCCTTTTAAATACATATTTACATACCAGATTTATATGAGGAGCTGAGGTGGGCAATATGTTTGAGCAGCTTCAAGCCCACTTTGAATAGATATAGGGCATACGCTTAATACAGAATACCACACAAGCATGACAGAAAGAGAACAAGTGAAATGTGGGATCGAATGACGCGTGGCTCAGGCAGGTGGAGGATGGCTTCGATATGTTCAGGGTTTTTTTTAACAAAAACCGAACAGAACTTTATTTATTTACCAAATGAAAACTTTTGGGCCGAAACTAAACCGTAATAATTGTAAGTGCACAGCAAACAGAGCCACAACAACCAAAACTAACAAGCGACGCCTACGACAAGCGTGCGACAAACGCCCACCACACCTGCCCGGCCTTGTCCGGATCCGAACACCCAATCACCCAGCCACCCACTCGCTCTTCCTCAAATCATTCGTGTGTGTCGAGTGTCGAGTCCCGGCTGGCGAATTATTATGATAATCGCAGGCATAAATTATGCGACATTCTTCTCAGCTGGCAATGCAATATGACAGTTTGCTCGTAGCCAGAGCCGTCGATGCGTGCGACGGTGAAGGTGACGGCAACAGCGAAGGCAACAGCGACGGCGACCGCGACGGCGACCGCGACCGCGACTGCGACTGCGACAGGGACTGCTACAGCGACAAATAATGCTGTCAAAGTTCGAGCTTAACAAGGAATTGAGGTAGTCTGGTTTTCTTAGTCAGGTAGTTGTCGGCACTTTCGAGTGGCAAACGCCGGCAAGTTGCTTAGCCGCGGATTCATTCACTCTTTCGTACAGCCAGCCTGGCTGGCAACCAAGCAACCAGTAAGTCCGTCAGCAAGTCAGTCAGCTGGTAAGTGTGGGAACGGCTTTTATGTATATTTGCCTTTGGGAAATTAAGTTTGTGTCATGTTTTGTGCTATTCAATCTCCCCAGACAACAGACGTAGACGGGTGTTGATAGTAGATTTGCACTTCCAGCCATTGCCATTGCCATTACCATCGCCTCGACCACACTGCGTATGCGTGATGTGTGTCATATGCAAATGGGAGCAAGTGTTGCGTACTTAATATTCAAGCGCGCGTGCTGCTCCAAAAGTGCAAGCTGAACATGTTGCAAGGAGGCAAGGAGACACACGTATATTTCAACAAAATTTTGCTCACATCATTTAGAAATGATTACGGCAAAACGCAACAGTCGCCAACTGAACGTTGACCACGTTTGGGGATTTGGCCTTATCAGAGCTGGTTGAATTACTTAGGGAAATCCAGACACTATTCTCTTATTTGTAATTGGCAATAATATTTATTAATATTACTTTTATCATTATTATTATTAAGTAAGTAAATAACAGGTTGTCTGGCCATCTCATTTAATTACTCGCTTCATTTTATTTATTATTATTTTTTTTTTTTCGGAAATTTAGCAGCCAGGCAGATTTAAAATGCTTGCATTAAAACACATTATTGCTTGGTGAATTTGCTAGAAAAATCATCTGTTGGCCATCAATATAAAGCCGGATGTGCTGAGCACTCGCACATATTTCATATTTGCACAGAAGGTCCTTGGCCGATATATATTTTAATGCCTCCGATACTTATTGGCTGGGTGACTTTGCTGACTGGCTGCCTTCAGGGACTTCTGGTTGGGCAATTTATCAAATATTTTATACGAAATTCTGTCGCCTGTCAACGTTGATTTTAGCGCTTAGCGTGCTGTTCTGTGTGTGTGTGTGTGTCGGTGTGTATTGTGGGCGGGGCAGAGGCGCGTTGGCTGGCAATCATGCGTGCAAAATAAAACACACCTGTTGCCAGGGTCTCGACTACTACGTGCGACGTCAGTGGCATCAATTATGTGACACATGACGTGAAGAATGCATTAACTCAAAGCCACCCAGCACCCATCCAAACTCCTACTCCCCATTGCCAATCCTCCACCATTCAAGCAACTGCATATAGCAGAGTACAGTATACTTTGGGGCGTCCCGTCGCTTAATAAAATAAAAATAAAAAATTCGTCAAACAGTAGATAAAACAAACGAAAAACAAAATCGTATATGTACTTTTTTCTTTTCTAAGCACATTACTTTTGTTATTTGTCATTGCAGCTTGTCCTCGAAGCCGTGAAATACGCAACACGTGTCAGGAGCAACAGGACGACAGTAAAATAATTTTAAGTCAAACAGTGAAGACCGCCAATCTCGCTTTTTGGAGGAGTTAAGCAAATTCGCAGCTCAGCACAACAGCCATTGTGCAAAGCCCAATATCTGCAGCAGACGTATTAAAGTTTTATTTCAGCCAAGAGCCCCAGTTATATTACAGTTACCAAGCTGCGGCCACGGGGGGCAGCGATATTTGGTAATTGAATTAAATTGAATAACATATTAAACATATATATTTCATACGCTTCATTGCATCAAATTATTGTTTAACATAATTGCTTATATTCTTCTCCAACTCCAACATAGCTGTAACTCTTTCAAAGGTTCACGTTATATTTGACATCAAATTTAGTGTGCTGAATTGGATCCTCCTTAATATCGAAATGGCCAAATAAGTAGTTCGCACGATCTCAATTAAAGTCAGTTAAATCCAAGCCACTGAGTTGGGCATAGTATTCCAATAAATATGGATACATAAAGTGCTGAACATCGACAAATATAGTAATACTCTCTTGCTTCTAAAGAAATATTTATTTTTGGGCAGTAATAGCTGAGAGAATCAGTGGCGTAAACGGTTTTGTTCAGCAGTCCCTCGTTCCAGTCCTAGGTCATTGTTTGCGTGTAGGTTCCTCAAATCGAATTTCATTCATTTGCAACATATTTACAGCCCGCAATTATTTCCAGCATTTTATTTTTATATCTTTTAGCAGAGAGTTGCTTTTCAATTTTTTGATGATTTGTTTGTGCAGACGGCAATCAAAGCCCCAATTGTTACGCCCCCCCTCTCAAAGACCAAGAGACTAGGTATGAGACACCTATCTGGATCCAGCCTACAACCGCCTCGACTATTTCCGTACTTGCTGTGCGCTTTGTTTTTATCGCAAAGTGTACAAGTGAACGCTTCCGTTTCCGCTCGGCGCGGCTGTATCGTACTTCCTCTTGGATATATCTCTCCTCCCTATAACCTTACAGTTACAGTTCACTCTGTGATGGGCCTTATCCATTCCATTCACATTCCCGTTACTTCGTTGGGCGGCATTGTCGATGTCGCTTCACGTTCTTTGTGCTGTGACTATGATTGTTGCTGTTTATGTTTTATTCTTGGACTTTCTACTATTTAAATTACACGGCTTCGGCTTCGGCTTGGTGGGCGAAGTAGGGTCCATTCAGCATTCATTCATCAGCTTGTCCTGCCAGCCATTTTTATACGCAATTCCTTTGAATCGGCCGCCTTTTTGTACGCTTGCTTCACTTGCATAAATTTAACTTGACTCTCCTTGTGGATCCTTGAAGAATTAACATCCACCGCGAGCGTCATCACCGTAACGGTCTCTCCGCGAAATATGATAACAAGACTCTACAACACCGAAGAGGATCCCGTCTATTGCTCATTCGTCTGGGGCGCAAATGTAAGCAACGGCAGGAGCCATTCTCCCAACTCAAGCGCCTTGTATCCTGACGACATGCGGGACGACTGGTTTGCGGTAAGTGGCATATCTCACAGCATCCCCAGACTGTAAGACGAGACGTTAGCCGTTAGCCGTTAGCCGTTAGATTAGCATAATCAGAAAATCAAATCAAACTAACCGACAGCAAAATATTATTGCCAGCGTTTAGGCGCACAATTTCCATTGTTAAATTTTGTGTAAGGCATTGTGAGTATTATACGGCAGTAAAAAAGCTTTATATTTATTAAAATTATTCTCATTTTCGTGAATAGTAAAAATGATTTTTCAATTATATATTTTTAAAAAATTAAACACTCGCAAGCCGCCATTAACGGCATTAGAATAACTCCAACAATATTGTTTAAGCTTCTACATGTATTTATGAATTTATAAAATATAATCGTATTATTTGAGTGCAGTATACCGTAGTCAAAAGTTAAATATGCTCTTTAAAACATAGACTTAAAATATAAAGTAGTTGCAGTTGGTCAAAAATTAAAATGCTTTTAAATTGAATTAGTAAAATGCACGCTCGTATGGCTAAATTACCTTTGATAGTATATATATATATATATATAGTATACTCGATTGTAATTGCACTTATGAAGTAGCTGTACAAAAAAAAAAAAAAAAGATTCAAAAAAGAACCAAAAAATATAATGCACTTCAAACTTATGACATATAAGTGGGCCCTTTCGATCTCTTCTGTGAGGTATAACCGCCAACTCTGCCAGAGCATGCCACCTGCTGCGAGCAGCTGCACTAAAACCGTTGCCAACTTTTGCTGAGGCGCACTCACAACATGGTTTTGTTTACATAGTTTATGAAACAGACAGAACGGGTTGAGCTGCAAACGTATGATGAAAATCTCATTCAAGGCAAAAGCGAAATAGCTCATTTTACAGCACAGCACGTGCAAAAAGTTTGCACACAAGCCGCTGATGCTCATAATGCTGTTCCTGCTGTTGGTGGTGTTGGTGCTGTTGGTGCTATTGCTGTTGCTAGTGGCGATGCTGCTGGTGCTGGCGGCACTGTTGCTGTTGCTAGAGCCATGCAAAAGCTGCTTTGTGCGCAACTTTTGCCCAAGGCCGAAATAAGGCGAACTCAAGTAAACTGGAGAAAGCAACAACAACCAGCAAAAAAGTAAAGCAAACATGCTAAAAAGCATGCAAAACATATTTACAACCCACTCAGAAAGGCATGTGAGAGAGATAGCTGTTTAGAAATGGACAAAGCAAAATTGATAAAAAAGAGTGAGAAATAAAATGGCAAAAATGTGTGTGTGCTTTAGTATACGTGCGTGTTTGGGCATAACAAGTTACAAATAAAAGTGTCAAGTTGACTATTGAATTTTTATCTGCAGCAGCCATCCAACTGCGCAACAACAATAAGTGGAAACAATACGGAAGGCTGCGAGCAAGCCAGCGACAGAGGGAGAGACAGAGAGAGTGGGAGAGAGTGGGAGAGAGTGGGAGTGAGAGAGAGACTGTGACTGAGAGAAAGCTGCATGATTTATGAGCTGTGCCGTTTTTTTTGTTTACTATTATTATTAAGCGTTATTGGTTTCGCCTTCAGCTCTTGGTTAAACATCTACTATACATTCTCTGTCTATCGCAGGATGTCGAGGATCCACGCACCGAATTGCTCCGCCAATACTGCTACGGCTACTTTTTGCCCTTCATTTGTGCCTCCGGTATCATTGGCAATGTTCTCAACCTAATTGTTCTAACTCGCCGCAATATGCGGGGTCCGTCCTACATCTACATGCGAGGTAAGTCCAATGCTGCCCCTTGTCACCTGCAGCCGCCCCAAACAGTTGCCCAAACAGTTGCCCAACCTTTTCGAATTTTTTCTTTCTTCTTCTTTATTTCGGTCCATCCTTGGAAATTCAATTTCATTGACTGTATTCAAATGGCCATTTCACTGAATAATTGCCAATTTTAGAGTGTTGAGAGTATTTCATCCACTTAAAAGCCCTTCAAAAACAACACTTCAATTGCATACATCGGAATTGGCCTTCCGTGAGTGTTGCTAAAAAAACAAACATAAGCCAACAACATGTTCAAATAAGAAGCTTTCAACAACTAAACCCGAATAATGAGCACAACTAATGCTCGATATATATGTTGACTGTACAGCTAGATAATCACTTGACATACAAATATATATTCAAGCGTTTGTTTTCATTCATTCAGGTATTGGGCTTTGAGCGCTACATTAGGCAATTGATAAAAAATCAAGTATATCCAACATTGAATAGCGCCAAAACCTGACGTGCTATTATATTTATGTACATATAAAAGAAATCAGAATTTTCGAATACAACTCGAATTTTTTTTTGCTCACTTGATGAACACCTTTGATTATTTCCCAACGTTTTCTAAAAGAATAAATGTGTTTTTGTGTGGGTGCCTTTATATAGACATATCTATGTCTGTAGGGGAGGGCAGTCTTTGCTATCCGTATTTGATTAGGCACCATCGGAAATTTATGTAAAGCTGGCTAAGCTGACAGAAGAGTTGGGGCCAGCAACAGAAGCGCCAAAGGACAGAATTACGCCACAAGCAAAATAAATATAAAAGGGGAAAAAACAGAAAGAAAAAAAATATTTTGAAATATATTAGACAAGATGTTAAGTGCGAGCATGTAGCTTACTAAGTATATTAGGCGTTTGTTTGCTTTATGGCCTTTTAATTGATTAATGAGTTGCCCGAAACGATGTAAAAGTTGTCAACAGAGCAGCGTGTTGCCAATTCTTCTTTAGCTTTAACTATGCCTAACACAATCCGTCACACACACACACGGGTGTGTCGGGAACTGAAGCCACTCAATTTATATGCCAGCGTTAGCTTTGAAGAGAACAGCCCTGCAAATGTGAGCATAAAAAATTTAAAATGCTTCAAATGTATTGCGGCTGCGATGCCACCATAATTGATTGCCTTCGCCCGTTCGAAAGCCTTGCCAAAAGGCAGCTTGGCAGATGCGAGTCGGTTGCTGCCAGCTGATAGCTGTTAGCTGATGCTGTTAGCTGTTAGCTGGTAACTGGTAACTGGTAACTGGAAAGTAAAAATGGAAAACGCTAGATGCTTGCCGCTTGCCGCTTGCTGCTTGCTGCTTCGTGCTTGCTATTATCGTTTTTCTTTTATTTTTTTTGGATGGGTAAATGCAAAGTGAAGCCCTTTGGCCGTTGGCTGTTGGCTGTTGGCTATTGTTGGTTGGGCTTGAAATATCACCAGTCTCATCTCAAAAGGCATGTCGAGTGGCGTGGCCGTAAATAAAAAGTTGAAGAGCTTTTGCAGAGCTGTGCAGGCCGAACGCAGGTCTCTAAAACCTGAAACGACTTCGACTTATTGTACAAATGGCCCCAAAAATTGGAACTCCTCTTTTAGGGACTGAGTAATAATGACCGAAATCAGAGCAGTCATTTTATTAAAATAACACAAATATTTTGCTACCAGCAGCCTTTTTACGAGGCGGCCACTGCCGTTTGTCGGTCATTGCCTTCGAATATTTGTCAGACTTTCTCTTCTATGTAGTTCTATGTATGTATGTATGTATGTATATATTTATGTTTGTGTGATAGTAAAGTCCTCCAACTGTAACAAGTAACAGCGCCTAGTCAAGGGAACAGCACAGCGCTCTGCTAATATTTGGTGCCAGTTTGTTAAACAAAAGTTATGCACTTGGGCTTTAAGAGCTTTCAAGGGGATACAATGTTTTATGGTTAACTAGGGGATTGCTGGCCAAAGTTATTGACTGCATATTAAACTGCCGTATCTGAAAATTTTCGCTTAATAAATATAACAATTATTTATAGCTGTTGGCCTAATCGTTGTTCAGATTTTCAGCACATGATATTGTGACCTGATTAGACAATAAATACACATACAAAATTAATTACAATTAGCAAACATCAATTAAGATATTAGGGAATTTCCGATTTAATTTAACTCATTCGTTACATATTAGACATTTTTTAATATTACTTGTTGTTAAGAGTCCAAAACCGGCTTAGTACAATGTAAACAAGTAGAGGAGTGTCTCTCTAAAAATAGCTGCTAACCCGTTGTTAAGTGGAAAATGGCAAATTTTGTTAGCCTCAAGTGCACACTCAATCAATTGACCTTCTTTTTAAACCGGCAATCCCTAAGGCAGGCAGTCGGTCAGCTAGCTTGTATGACAAACAGAACAGATTTGTATAATTTAGGCTCATGTGCTGAATTTGATGACCGAATCCAGTGATAGAATCTTGTCAAATGTGGCCCACACAAAACAGACATTTATATTGATGTGCCCAGTACCCAATTAGATGAACAATATTATACATCAACAAAGTATGAATGTGTACGTGTGTATGTGTGTATGTGTGTGTGTGTATGTGTGTTTGTATGAGTGTGTGTGTGTTTGCATTGCAGGAAGTCATATATGGAGCATTAAGCCTTGTGTGTACGACAATTTGTGACAAGATGAGAGGAGGGCGAGAGATGGACGCATGCACACACACACACACACACACACACACACATACACACACACACACACACACACACAGACACACACACACACACATATATGTACATAGAAGTAATAACGTAATTATAGAGCCATAAGCAAGTCGTAAATCAATAAACAAGACACACACACACACACACACACACATTGGGATTCGCATTCGCAATCGCATTCAGCAGCAAGTAGAAATTACATATATCTCAACAAAGCAAAAACCAAAATATAAAAAAAAAAACATAAATTTTATGCCGAAAACGGAACGCAAAATTAGGCAAACAAGCGTCCAAGGACCAAAGAGCAGCGAGCAACGAGCAACAGAGAGGAACAGGAGAACAGGAACTGAGAGCCATTTATTCATGTTGAAGTCGAGAGTGTTTGCCGGTTTCAGTTTTACTCGCTTCCTGTCGCGGCCAGTCTGTAGCGACGCCATAATTATGCCATAAACTCAGCCATAAAATTGCTTTAATGTTAAATTTACACATTTCCCGTTCTCCATTCGCAGCCTACTCCACAGCCGCACTGCTGGCCATTGTATTTGCCATACCATTTGGCATACGCATGCTGGTGCACAAGGATCGCGGACAGTGGGAGGAAATCGGGCCGGCATTCTACACCGCACATCTGGAGCTTTTCCTTGGCAATGGATGTTTGGGCAAGTACAAATCCAGCTTTCTTTCGCAAAAAAGCTTTGTCCCTCTCAAGGGACTTAAAAGCTTAGCTCCAATCTGTCCACAAATAAAGCATTGTATTTTTTTGTATATTTGTTAAACATTAGAATCGTCGATAGAAAAGCTATATATATTATCTTTTTCGTAAAATTGGCTTGCAGGTGTCGGTGTTATGATGCTCTTGGTGCTTACCATTGAGCGCTATGTCTCCGTTTGCCGCCCAGGAGCCACGCGTCCTGCAATAGGTCAACCCGGGTGAGTATTTTGAACGCAGTTGCATTGTGAATGATGCAACTAATGTTTGGCTAATGTTTCGTTGCAGTGTTGTTATATTTATTATTTGTGTCCTCACCTTCATCTTCTATTTGCCGAGTATTTTTCGAGGTGAGCTAATCAAGTGCATGCTGACTTCGAAGAATGTTTACGTGTACTTGCGACGGGACAACATCATCTATCAGCAAACCCTTTTTTACTCGGTGTACAAGGTCTTGGTGGAGATTATCTTTAAGATCATACCTACGTTCATTATAGCCGGTCTCAACTTGCGTATTATGTGGGTCTATCGTCGCACCTGCGCCCGGCGTCGCCAGATGGTTCTGACCCGTGCCATTTATGCAAAGAACGAAGATCCACGCAAGTTTGCAGAGGAGCGGCGACTCTTTTTGCTGCTCGGAAGCACCTCGATCCTGTTTCTACTTTGCATCTCACCAATGGCAATACTTCACATGACGATCGCCTCGGAAGTGTTGCCCAGCTTCCCGTTTCAGGTTTTCCGGGCCCTTGCCAATCTGTTGGAACTCATCAACTACTCGATCACTTTCTATATATATTGTTTGTTTAGCGAGGATTTTCGCAACACTTTGTTGCGCACCTTCAACTGGCCGTGGGTAAAGAGCAAGTTCTTCCGCCGTCAGGTGGATGAGGTGAGTGCTAGTCCGCCAGCAACGGCCACCGCTGCTGTTTGTAATCCAGTTTGCCCCACCATCCACATAGAGCACTCAAATCACCCGGAGCATGCCAATGGTCCATTTCGCTAAGGTCAATATGCGTAAACATCATATCACCACCACCACATCCGGCATTGGACGTTCCAACAGCGTAAATTGCCAGTGTTCGTCCCCTCTTTCGCCAACGCGCTTCTTTGACCCAGTCTAAGGGCCCTATCATCCAAGATGCTGGGGGTGTTCCAATCGTATATTCCGTTATCATCATATCACCAACAATACTATCTAACATTGGACGCCCATCCTCGACCCAAACTAATGCTCCCAGCATACCGAACTGTCATCCAAACGCTTAATGGTTACAAATGTATTCGACGCGTTTGCCCCACATTTAACACAATTCCCGCTACTGTCTCCCGCTACTGCCACATACACATATAGATGTATTCGCCTTGTTTGTCCTAACTTCAAAACAATTCCCGCAGTGACTTCATTATAATATCTAACACAAATACACCAAATACTATGCGAACAGAAAAACCGACAAAATGACACACATAGTCTTACTTTATTTCGCTTTTCGCTCAAAAATTTAGTTATTTTCAAGTACATTCATTACCAACACAACAAAAAAAAAATTTTAAATGTAGAGAGCAAGCAATCATTTCAAAATTATTTTCCCAAATTAAAAAGGTGCTTAAATCCCAAGTACGTGTTACCAAATTGTATTGATTTGGTAATCGCTTCGATCATTGTAAATTTATTTTTGAACAGCACCTTCTAAAATTCACAAGAAACCTTAGTTAATGAGAAGATTCATCGCAGATGACACTGAGTATTTATTACAAAGTGTGATTGTTTTTTGTTTTTCAACGGCAGAGATTTGAATGGATGTAATTCAATTTAACTAATTGCATATTTTTTGATGGTTAATGATTTTTTATTCTGATAGAGATGTAAAATCACGATGTGTGCACATTCATGCAGATGTGATTTGTTTTCGAAAATTTACAAATTACTTATAATATTTGATTTGATATTTGAGATTCAATATTCATTACAGGTTTAATGATTGAAAACAAAAGAATTTAAATATTGGTCGCTTGATGAGCTAAGGCTATCCGGCTTTGGTCCTTTAAGGACTAAAAGCAATCGAATGGGATATTCTTAGTGCGACGTAAGACGAATGAACTGATGAAATGTCATGAGCTTAAAGCAGATAAAGAAAAGACAAACAGAAGACAGAAGACGGCAGAGAATTTCAAGTGAGGTAAAAAGACGATTAATGACGATAATGATTGATAAATGACCACCAAGCGTGGAGTCATAGAAAGGAGTTACTAGAGAGCCAAAGATTACATAATCTAAAAAACAGAAGCAAGCAAGGAGCCATGTAGGCAGTTCTAAGATATCGTACATACGATATTTGAGGTGGT
Source organism: Drosophila anomalipes (assembly GCA_035041615.1). Lineage (NCBI taxonomy): Eukaryota > Metazoa > Arthropoda > Insecta > Diptera > Drosophilidae > Drosophila > Drosophila anomalipes. Next base: position 35,940,965 of record JAWNKZ010000064.1, on the reverse strand, counting down.
CTGAGGTGATACATAAAGTAGTTCACGAGTAAGAGCTTAGCCTAAAAGGCAGCAAAAGCTGGAAAAAAAAAAAAAAATATTCATTAATCAAGTGTCTAAAATATTAATCATGGATTTGTATTAGTAAATTAAGAAAAATTTTAAATCAATTTATACATTTATTTACTTTATGGCCATAAAAAATTTTAGTTTGTATTCTTTTATACTTATTTCAATATTATCAAAAATCCATAAAACCAAAAGCGATAAAAAAAAAATCAAGATTCATGAATCATATTTATGTAAACCGGTATATTTGAATTTATACAACTAAATATATTTATATATACGTATTTGTATCTATTGAATGTAGAACTTAAGTGCGTGCAAGTTCTGATTTTTAACTTTTGTGACACAAGGATAATTTTCGTAAGACGAAGAAAAAATTGTTAAATTAATTATAATATGTTAATTGTATAACATTAAGTTACATTTATGTCTAGTTGGTAAAAATCAATTTATTATAAAACGAAATCGATGAGAATACTTTCTGCAATTCGGAACTGTCCTGGCCTAGTCCATGTTTATTAAGTTATCAACAATTTTAATAAGTTAGTCAATGATAATGTAAGCTAAAAATCCCAACAAAAAAAAACTTGCAGCACGTGAAAATGTCTCAAAAAAAATGTGTGTACCTAGAAAAAAAAATACAAAAAAAATTAATTGTGCTAAATGTTGTTTACCTACCAAATAACGCATATGTGAAAATGAAACTAAAAACTAAACTAAAAAAAAAAAGATGCTTCTTTACAAAAAATATACATGTTTAACATACTCAATAAGAGATAAGAATAGCAAAAATGATATCAAGAAGCGAAAGTACCAGCTAATGAATTTTTTTTTGTGTGTTCTGCAGAGCACAGCTCAAATATAAGAGGCATAGAAGAGAGCAGAAGAGAGAAGTAGAGGAAAGTAGAAGAGTTAAGTACGACCGGACTAATACTTACTATATACTATATACACATCAATATACAATTACATATTTACATTAATTCAACTAGAAATACATACAGTATAGCCATATACAAAATACTACCAAGGAAAAAGACAGAATGTACATTTCTATTTTTCCACATTTTTCCTCTATGGTTTCCCCAAAGTGTTTATTGCTGTCCTGTTATTGCTACTTCGTCGATCGATTTTAGTAGTTACACAATTTATCTGATTTCATTTAGAACTGGATACAAAATTCAAATCGTTCAAAAGATGGGCTCATCGTCACGACGCATGAGATCTTTCCTGACTCTTTTCGTTTCATCTTGCAACAACATTTTAATGATCATATCCGAATGCCAAAGTTTACTTTGCTTGTTTTTTTTCGAATGTCTTTGTTCAGAGTGTCCAAATACTTAGATCGGCTCATGTTGCCATAATATTGGACAAGTGGAACCCAACCCATATTTTGTGCTCCCTTCTGATACTTCGATGCATCCTTTTACTTGTGCATTATGAGTCTGTCGATCGGTGGGATCGTTCATTTAAGGCTTTGGCTTTGTTATATACAAATTACTTTTCCGGTGTGTTTCGAATAAATTATATCAGCTTTACCCAAAATCAAGGAAAAAAAAAAAAAAAAATTCGAAAACATTTATTTTATTTGCATAAGATCAAATGAACTACGATAATAGAATAAAAATAGCAATGACATCGGCAAGCATATTGTCTACATGGAACCATTAAGGAAGAATATGGATGAATTTAAATACATAGTTCTTGATTACTTGTGCGTTTTGTATATGAGCTTAAATTGTGGCTCAATGTCAGTTGTAACGTCAAGCAATTAAGACAGACACGAAAGCAAATATTTAAAACATACTTACCATAGCAAAGGCTTAGCATTCAGTAGAAAGCCATCATATAAGTGTCCATGGAATAGCATACTCAAATATACTAAAATATTCAGCAAACGTAAAAATAGTTTAAAAAAAGTAAAGACACACTGAAACTCAAGAAAACGAAAACCACAGATCACAATATACAAGTCACAATACACAATACACAATCCACAATATACAATATACTATATACCATATACCGTATACCATATACCACATACCATATACCATATACCATATACCATATACCATATACCATATATCATATACCATATACCATATACCATATGCCATATACCATATACCATATACCATATATCATATATCATATACCATATACCATATACCATAGACCATATACCATAGACCATATACCATATACCATATACCATATACCATATACCATATACCATATATCATATATCATATACCATATACAATATACAATATACATTACACAATATACAATATACAATATACAACACACAATATACAATATACAATATACATTACACAATATACATTACACAATATACAATATACAATATACATTACACAATATACAATATACATTACACAATATACAATATACATTCCACAATATACAATACAAAAAACATATACATTTAATAATTAGATTTAAGTTTTAATAAATGTTAATAAAACATAACCAAAACATTTCAGTAGAAATGTCATAAAATAAAATCTGCATACCGGTATTGTCACTGCAATTACGTTAGAATCGTTGAAAATCAGTTAATACAACGCAATATAATATTCGAATATAAGAGCTGTTCCATAATGAGGTTCGACAAAAAAAAAAAAATTAATTTCAATACCAATTTAAGCTTTAGTATTATTATCGTTTCCCGATCCGGCCAGAACAGCCTACAGCAAGGACGAAAGATATCAGCTCGGCTCTTGAGGCTGTTCAAGAATTACATACATACATACACCTTATGGAATAGCTTCACTTCTACACTTCGGGCAGCAAATCAAATTACCTCCTTTCTATGTCGAGAAAATATTTATAATTATGAAAATTGTTTTTCCCTTAAAAATACTTTATTAAAGACCATGGTATACAGTAAAAAAAAAAAAAAAAAAAAAAATACATTATATTATTGTATGTATAGATAGGAGAATGGAAGAACTACGTGAAGATCACACGGCAAAGGAATATACAAGGAGCATTGCTTACAATTAACAACTAACGGCTAACGGTTAGTTCCAGTTCCCGACTAAGAGTGGCTACCATGGTCGCCAGACTACCAAACGCTGCTTCACCAGCTCCGCCAGTTGGCGCTGCCTCTGGCGCTTACGCTCAAATATCTGATGACGTATCTTTAGCAAGATGCTGTCCCTTGGTGCACCGGAGGCAACCGCTGTCGTTGTCGATGTCGATGTCGACTTTGATGTTGATGTTGATGTTGATATTGATGTTACTGTCGATTTGATTGCCTCTGGGCCTATGGACTCGGTGCATGTGCTCAGATGCTCCATGAGCAGATCCATGTCGTGAGTGTCGTGAGTGCCGTAAGTTGCCACTGAGTGTAATTCGCTGAGTGGCTGCTCCATAGTGTATTGTTGCTTGATGTTGAGGCGCTGTTGTCGTTGCTGTTAACAAATAAATGCGATTAGCTAAGGACTATCAATAGCCGTAAGCCAGGCTCAAGCGCACCTTTTTGCTAGCTGCATTCTCGGCGAGAAAACGGCAGAGTTGCTGCAGTTGTTGCTCGGCAATTGCATCATCGTGCTCATTTTGCTCCTGTTGCTGTTCCTCAAGGCGCTGCAATTGGCGCTGCCTGATGGCCGCTTGCACCTTGCACTTGGTCGCCGTATTGATGTCCATGCTGATAATCTGCTTCTGCATCTGGTGCTGCTGCTGCTGCTGTTGCTGCTGTTGCTGCTGTTGCTGCTGATGACGCTGTTGTTTTAGTATTTTGTATATGACACCCATGGCTAGCTCTGGTTTATTGTATTCGCGTCGAGCTGCAGGCAAAGACTGTCCAAATTTGTAACCATATTCAGCGTCTTATATGAGCTCCGGCAGCTGCTTCTGCTCCTGCTCCCCGAGAGAGCTGCACAGAATGAGAGTGAGAGCGACAGCGGGTGTGAGATCGCTTGCTGCGTTTTTCTTTTTTCTTTTTTTTTTTTGGAAAATGTGTACCAAAAAAAGAATTACAAATAAAAATAAAACATAACGCACTATCTCTGTACGTGTGTGTGTGCGTGTGTGTGTGTGTGTGGCACATTGCGCGCCAAACTTCAACTCGCTATTCGAGCCATTGCTCAAGTGGAGTACTATTTTGTTTGCTGCCGCTGCTCATTACAATGCCTTTAGCAACAACACATGTGGCGATCCCAAGACAGCTAATTATAGCACACTGCACACACACACACATGATATATATATATATATATATATATATATATATATATATATATACATATACATATTATACAGCTGCAACACTTTCGCTGCACTGCCAGGGCATGCGGACTCTTCCCCCTTTCCCCTATCTCCCCACTGTTCGCATTTTTGGCGCCCATTCCAAGTATCGACTTGCGCTGCTGAGCCCGCCTTTTCTTGAATACTCTTATCAATAAATGAGTACATTGACTGTGCGGTTCATTATGGCATTGCATGGGATGCGTTTGATTTCCTATACTATTTTAAATAGCAACAACAAAATATTTCTCAAATTATTTATTACTTTATTTTATTTTTATTATTATTATTGGGGCGCGTGATTGCACTACGACCAAGAAATAGTTCATTTATATGCAAATAAGTCTTTTTATTTTTTATTTATTTACTTAATTTTTTTTTTTAATGTCAAGTTTCAGTCTGCTATAACCAGCTATAACATAATATCAGTTGGCTCGCTAAAAATAGCGCCTGGGAAAAACACTTTGCGGCAGGCGCACTCACACACTCATACACTGCTGCACAGAGAAATAGACAATGACAGAGAAAACACTTTTCCTGTGGGCTGCGTGTCTGTGTCATGCCATGCACTTGAACTCCACATTCACATGTTGTATGTGCGCCTATCTCTGTTCCTAACCCAAGTCCAACTCTCTCTCTCTCTCTCTCGCTCCCTCTCTCTCGCTCTCCGTCTCTCTCTCTCTCTCTCTGAATGTTGCAATCCGAATGCCTTTGCCTGTCCCAATGCCCGTTCCTGTTCCCGTTCCCATTCTCGATCCTTTTACTAGCCCAGTCGGTCGGGGTTTGTCATCTTATATGTATGTACATATTATCACATGCCTGTCGTGCCTCTCTGCGTTTTTTGTGTTATTTTTTTCCCTTTATTATTATTGATGGTGTTGTTGTTGTTTTATTTCAGCGTCAAGATGTTTCAAAGTGCACTTCAAGTGCGTTACAATTTGAGTCTATTTTTAGCTGCTTGGGAATACGACAGATAAGAAAGCCAGGCAGGCTGGCTGGCTGGCTGGCTGTCGGGCAGAAGGCGACCCTTTAAGATTTTCCTCATTCTACATGTTAATCATAATGTAGAACCCCTTAAAAGGGCAAATTAAATAATGCTTAATGAGCGACTAGTGGTACACGCTCCATGTTGAACTACTTATGCTTAGATGAGCAATTGCACAGTGGATAGAAATGACAATTAATTTGATACTAATTAATTAATTATATAATTGAAAAATTTGAAATTTATCTTTATATTAAAAGCTTATTTTATTCAATACTTGTCTTAGTTAAAAAAAAAATAGAAACTATACGAAAAGCGTGTAAGATTTAAGCATGACTTGTGTAAGCTCAGATAACAAATTGCTTTGAAATTAAAACATTTTCTCCTAAATCAGAACCTGAACCTGAACACAAAATAAAAACATCATTTATAAAGTTCAGGAAATTAAATTTTTATTCTCAGCTCCTATATTATAATTTAGCTTAACTTTTATTAAATTATATGAATTTATGAACTAATTAAATGGTTGTTTATGTAAAATCTAATGTAAAAAAAAAGCAACCTTTTAGAAAAATTAATTTTTTGGAAAAAACACAATCTTTTTTTTTAGAAATATGCTTACTGAATAATAAGGCCAGTTATCCTTGGTGCCAAGATTACGGCGAATTTCTAAAACGTTGTGTGATTTTTTTTCTTAGTCGACTTTTATGCTTGATAACAGTTCCATATTCGCTGAAGCCTTACTTGCAACTAAAAAGTCAACTATCAGCGATCTTTGAGCTTGGCATCACTGTTGTGGGACGATCGTTGCAACGTGGCCTTGCCCCTTGGTTGGCTCAATTTTCAAAACGCGTGTGCGACCGCCCGTCTGTCTGTCTGTCTGTCTGTCTGACTGTCTGTCTGTCTGTCTGTCTATCTGTCTGTGTATCTGTCTGTCTATCTGTCTGTGTATCTGTCTGTGTATCTGTCTATAAGAATGGATCCATGTGAATGAATGGGTGTGTAAGTGTGTTAGTTGTTCAATGTGTGTCTGCACTTGGATTTCATTTAGTGGTAAATTGTACATGAGTATTAGCCGATGATGCAGTCGGTTCAAATGTCTTTTACAAATGTAATTTAAATATTTCACTCTTGCATTTCATGCGTCCCATTTTCAAGTTGATCCCCTTGAAAATTGAAGCCGTTGTCGGCGGTCTCGGGGTTTCGGTGATGGGACAGCCCCAAGTGACAATTAGGTATGTGTTTGTTTTGCTGGATACAACATTTCCCACAATTGAGCAGAGAGAGCGACAGAGAGAGCAGTCTCTCCTTGTTGAGTTCGACAAACCAAGCAAGTGCAGCTCAACATTGACTCGCTGAGTGGGTAATAAAAATATGCACTGTCTCCTCGGGTTTTTGGTTTGGGTGTGCTCGGAAATGGTTCTCGTTCGGGTTGTGTTGAGCTAATCGATATGCATTGGAAATTTCAAATAAATGCTTGCCTTCTGCACGTTTTCCTTTCCATAATTTGTGTATTACTTTTGTTCTATTTCAGTACTTCCGCTTAAGCGAACGAATGGAAATTATTTTTGGCTTTTCCTTTCGGTTCTATTTTCCTCTGTGTGTAAACAAATGTAATGAAAGCTGCGCACATTCCACACACGTTAAGATCGAATAAAATTGGCTCAGTGATTAGAAGCTGCCTCGGGTGACCCACTAATAAGGGCGAACTGACGGATGGACGGATGGACTGATGGACAATCGCTGCCTTTGAGGCGCCTGCGCGACGCCCAACGCGTTGGCCCATATCAGTCGTGGACTGTGGCAGGAAGACGCCTCTCGGTGGGGGCCACGGCCAGAGCCACCGGCTGTTATGCAGATTGGCGGCCTGACAACTTTATATATACAACTTATGAACATGTATGTGTACATAAATATCCCCAACGCATCTCCGCACAGGGCACAATTTCTCACGGTCTTTCGCAGCAGTTTGCCAAAGTTTGTGCGGGAATCCGGATCGGGATCGGAATCGGGGGCTTCAGTGTCTGACAAGTTGTCAGCAGCGGTGTTAATGAGCGTATAGGGTGTAGAGTGAAATACAATCCAGCTGAAGTCTTTCTTTTTCGATGTTTCAAGTTTTGCTCATTGAAGAAGTTGAATTATGCCCAAGACACACAATTGTATCTCAAAGAACTTTAATGATCTATCTATAAACTTATAATTGGAACTGAAAAATGTATTTGTTTTTGATTTCATAACAAATTTAATATGTCTTGTTCCAAGTTTTGTTTGTCTACTGGACAATCGTGTCGCGTTGTCAGTGCTCCATTTATTCAATTCAATTCAATTGGACTCAAATCTAGTTCCATTGCCCGCTGTCTCGTGCTTAAGTAATGCGTCAGTGAACTTGCCACGATGTTATCAAAGAAAGTCGCGTGTGCCGCAGATGCTGCATGCAGCTTTCAGCTAACTACAGCATCTGTCGATATATCTGGCATTGACAGTTGCAACTGGCAAGTCTGCTGCCGATGTAGAACTCTGTGCGAAATCAAGCGTTGCAGCCGACAGTTATAATTACAGTGGGGCAAATAAAGCGACGCAATTGAGCGATGTTGTTGCTATAGTTCCACTTGTTGTTATTGTTGTTGCTGCAGTTCCTGCTGCTACTGTTGCTGATCTTTCGTCACTCGCGCTGCCAAATGGATTTTTGAGATTGCGGCAAAGTCAAGTTTCCCACGGTCGCCGATGTTGCACGAGAGCAAAGCGACTCGACGGCTACTGAGGCGACCCTCTTGCTTTTAAATGCGCTGCTGCCCCAACACATGGCGCTCTCTTTGTTTTGCCTACCATGCGGCAAGTGGGTGCTCAGCAAAATGGGCCAACTGGGCGTCTGCTCAAATGTGCCTTATCCAAACTGCTCTGGCTCTCCATCAGTCTCTGTTTCCCTCTCTTCTCGTTAATATCCACACAAATATAATGCTATTAGCATATCATTAACTTGAGATATCTGCTAAATATCTAAGTATGCAAACTCAACTTGCGGGAGTCATAAGAGCCTTAACGTGCAACATGTTGCTCATACATAGACATAAACAAATGTATATTTTGCACCTATCATAGGTAAACGTACTTTTTATTTGTACAAGAACTTTTATTTAATCTTGAATCAAAGCTGAGAGTTCGAATACCAAATACATATATATTTTTAAGAATGCCAATAAATTATAATCAATTAATAGCAAGAACAATTTGAAGTTAGCTCTACTTTTTACTTATATTTCATAGCTATATCTTTTATGAAAAGCTCTCTCTATGAAAAATGTCTGTGCTTGGCAAACAAAAGCTTCGCAAAGCTTTGCTAGCTTTTGCTTACGACATCAAAGCTTCTACTGCCGCTGCTGCAAAGCTCGTAATCTGATGCCTTCTGCTGTAGCAGGAACAATTAAATTAAATGGCGAACAACACAAAGCTCAAATGCAAATTACATTTTTTATTTAAAAAAAAAAAAAAAATTGTTAGGAGCACATTCGGGACTGGTTAAGATATATGGGAAAGTAACAAGACTGTTCATCAAATAACTGAACTTTCGACCAATTGCCAAAAATTGCTCAAGATTGTTTCAATAAATATCTGTATACATATGTAACTAATGTGAAAACCATAACACCTACTGCCAGTGTATAGTTGATGGTTGATGATGCAAACTTCAATATTAACAATGGCGTCAAATGAAGACGATGCTCAATTAGCACTCAGTCGAATCACAGCAGGCAGATTGTGCGCTGCCGCTTATCAATTAGACAAGTTAACCTAGTCCAGATCGCCATGCCGGCGAATGCATAGGGTTTGCCAATGGGTGCTGTGTCAGGTTCATATCAACATCGCAAGGTCACGAAACCGCTGTCTGCATGAACTGAAGCAGACCATCACTGAGGTGGCCCCAATGGTAAGTAGGAGTTATTGATGATATACACACATATGTATATATGTATATATATATATATCGATTACAACCAGGATGGGGAGACACTCTTCAAGTCCAGTTTGCAGGCCTGCCAGCTTATGCAGCGGCACAGCTTTTAGTACTTTTTGTGCAGCAGTGCATCCTTTTGTTGGTGAGCTGATTTCAAAGATCTCTTTCTTAAAAGTGCTCCTAAAGATGTGCAAATTTATGAGACTGGCAGCAGTGTACAGGGTATCTCCTAGTCGGACAGTATATTTAGAATATCTAAGACGAGTAGGCTTATGGGTAGGTAAAGTCTTGGATAAAAGTCTTATATCCTAATCGAATTCTCCCGACTAGAATATTCTTACGTATTTCGATAATAATTAGGGATTAGTATCAATATTTGTGTGGTGGTGGTTCAATAAAACTGTAATTGTTTTTATTTTCTCATAATAATTTCAAAAAACTTTTTATTTTCGTTTCTGTTCTGTGGCGTGTTTAAAGTTTATGTGTTTATTCATGTGCAGAGTTTTTTTTTTTTATTTTATTTTAGCCAATTTCAGAGTAAATCATTTTTGGATTTATAATTGTAAGTAACAGCGCGTTGGGCTTTCATTAAATTTTAATAAACATTTGCTTAATTCATTTTAATGCTAAAAAATATTGCTTACGTTTGAATTTATAGCACAAAGAAAATAGTACTTGTATTAAGTTAACACTTAGTAAGTTATTGAATAAAAAAAAAATTCATCTCTTTGAATTATCATAAGTATAAGATTATGTATATAGTATAATAATAGGTTTGTTAGATATTTAAGCTGTGTGTTTTTGTGTTTTTGTGTATTTCTTGTTGTTGTTCTCTTTAACTTAGCTGCTAAATTGTTCATATGTACAATTATTTTAATATTCATTGTCAAGTGTAAGAAGCGCCAAAAATTGATTGTTGCAGCATTTTCTCATTTTAATTTTTCTTCGTTTAATGAGCGTTTTGTTTTTATCCAATCTCACAGAATTTTAATGTTCTATTTGCTGTATGAATGTGTGAATATGTATCCATTAATATTTTATAGTCTATGTTAATATCATCATAATTTTGACTTGTTTTATTCAATTGCCTCGTGTATATAGCTTATTTGCTAGCTAATTATATAGTTTATAACTATATATATATTTGTAATATATAAGTTTATTTGCATTTGCTAAAGAACTTCGGTGAAGATAAAAAGACATGCAAGCATTTTGTGCATTATGCATTTGCATTTTATAGTATAACTAACTTGCATAATGGGCTGCTTAAGTATTTAAATTCAAATAGTCTTGAACAACAATTCTATGCAAATAAAAAAAAAAAATTCCGAATAGATCGAAGAGTATTAAGTAAAATACATACGTATTTCTATTTGGCCTTTACAATATAAATATAATAAATATAATATGCTGCTGGGCAATTAATAGAGCGGATAAAGTGATAATACAGTATGTGTATAACGAGTATTTTATATCGGAAACCTCACCATCAATTAATACACTAATTCAGTTTATTTTGCAGCAGTTTCACGAATTTCATAGGAAGTAAGTATTTCAGATCAGAACAATATTTTTAAGTCAGTTTTTTTTTTTTTGTGTTTTTGGTTACATTTTCATACTTTCATTTGCCACATAAGATTAATACACAATTTCATTTCATTGCTATAGAGTTCTGTGTAAGGCATCATCTACCTATACGCCTTAAACAATTTGCATAATTAACTTATTTTCAATTCAATTAATACATTTAAGTTTAATATAAAAAAAATATAAAAAAAAACATATCTAACCTCTCAGCAGTCTCTGAAGGAATCCTAGAAACATTATGACTATACTAGATGCTGTATTTTCTGAGCGTAAAATAAATCTTGAAGAAACTTACTAACATACAGTGAGCATTCAATATCAGTAACCAGTTAATTAGTAAAAGTATTTCTGTAGTTACTAATATGCATATATTAAAACATTATACAAACATATATAAAATTATATTCAGAAAGCACCTTAATCATATTCCATATTTGTAAATTAACATATATGTGTAGATATAGTGGATAGTTCACTATAACCCATATCGAACAATCACTAAACGAAAAAATATATAAATAAGCAATATCAGAAATCATGACTACGAATTTGAATACAAGCGGTCTCAATTACTGATGTATAATAAGAAAAATGTGAATTTAGCTTTGGGTGCCAAAGAGATAACACTTAGAGAACAAAACGTAATATTGACGAATATTGAATGAAGTAGGCGGCGAGTAAGATATAAATATAGAATAAAGCACATTGCAACAGAAAATGTACAATTGAAGATTTGTTTTTATAGATTTTGTGTTTGGTTATAACATTTTTATTTAGATACTTGAGATTTGAAACTTAGATTTTATTGATATTTTCATATGTTTACATATGAATGTAAGTATGGTTTGTATAGTTTAAAGTTTGTTTATTTTATTTGATTTATTTTTGTTTTGTTTTAATAAAGCTGAACCACATATAAAATAGAAATTATTTTAGCATGGTGATTAGATTGTTGTAGAGAAGAAACTATACGAAAGCAGAAAGTTAACGAAAAAATATTAATTGTTATGTATAGTGTATAGAGTGTACAAGGGTATAGAGTGTATATAGTGTACAGAGTGTACAAGGGTATAGGGTGTACAGAGTGTTTGTTTACCAGAGAGTTTCCAGAGAGTTTTGCGCGACGGTGATTGTAAAATGCGATAGTTCTTAAGGCATTCAATATATGTATATATACATATATATGTATATGTTAATGTATATACACATACATATTGTATATAAATATATCGTAAAATGTTTGCATTTTTATTGAATATATTTTAGAAAGATTTTGCAAGCTCTAAGTAGTTGTAGTAAGAATGCCAAAATAAATGTAATAGAAAAATATGATATTGTTTAGTAAGGCATGCAGAAATATGTATATAATATGTAGTTACTGGGTAAATGTAAATTTAAAAAAATTTGTTTAGCAACATCTAAGCAGGTCATTCCAGTTTTTTAGTGAACTTCGAATACCCATGAGCCGACTATTTGTGTATGCGCGTAAATAACCGATTATTAAATAGTAGAATTATTTTTTTTGCAATTTTCCTTTTTACTTGTTACTTTCGTGGACTCGTACACGACAATTTAAAACAAAAAAACCTAATATTAAACACTGTTTTACTTCTTTGAAGGAACAATTTGATTAACCTAATCTATAAATGTAATAAATAATAATCAGAGTGTCCAAAGAGAACCGCAGCCGGAACCGCTTTCCGAAATTAACCGTTTGAAATTCAGAACCAGAATTTAAATGTATTATGTAATGATATTGTTATTAAGCAAAACATCGTAGAGGTACTGCATAACGGTTGTTCTCATTTTTTTTAACAAGCTTTTGTCTTATACCGGAACGGTCCCCAGTACCAAGTATCAAAACTAATTTGACCCTCACACTATCAGAAACGGAACCGGAACGTAAATTCATTGCGGTCCGACACCTTGATAATCATCCAAAAAATAAATATATTTTAATGCGAATTGAATGTTAATTTTGTAAATCGTTTTGAATAAAAGCTAGTTACATTATCGAAGCAAAATTTGTATAGTTCTGAACCAAATTGATTGTCTGCGCAGCAGATAGCTGCAGTGCAAGGAAAAGATAGCCTAGCTAGTATACAGATATTACTAAATCGAATCAAATGAATTTTCAGTTATGCAACGAGCTGCACAAACAAACATACACGCAAACAGATTGAAGTAACGCGCTCATGGAAACGAGTCCAGCTCTGGGGAACTCAAGCAGAAACAAAAGAAGCGACAGGGATGCATATATATATATATAAATATATATACAATAGCTGTAAGTACGTACGATGTACTAAGTTCATGCCCCATGCAATAAGCTTCTCTTGTTCGTGTCAATGGGATGTACCAAATTTTCATAAATTTTACAGATTTGGGGATTTCCCTTTATTTGCTTGGATTCAATAGTAGTAGTTTTTGCCTGTCATTGCTTTTAGTTTTTTCAGGCATACATATGAGTATGTATGTATGTATGTATATATAAATCGTATATAATTAGTTTAATAAGCAGATTTTTGTAATTCATTTCGAATATCAACACGTTCGATTATCAACAGTTGTTGCTGCTGCAGCTGATTCAGCGAAAAGGCAAAACAATCGAGATGAGGAAGCATCAATTAGCATATTTATGGTTCGCCTTATACTACTAGCATACAAATACGAGTATGTACATATTTCATATTTCATATTTGTATTTATATTTGTATTGTATATGTATTTGTTAAAAGCGGAAGCATTATGCTTAGGCATACACATATTATATATATATATAGATATATATATTTAAATTATGCCCTTGGCGCGGTTGCATGGCGTTCAGTAAGCCAACAATATCTCATTTGTTGTATTTTTTGTATCTGTGTATATATATATATGTAAGTAATTAGAAAAAAAATCAAACTATAAATTTGATTTAGTTAATTTGCTTTCGGTTGGTTTTCGTTTTGGTTTTTTTATTTTTTTTATTTTTGCTCTCCTTTTTTCAAGCATTTCAATAAAAATGCCTGTACAATAGAACAAATGCCAAATGTATATTTTATATGTATATGTATGTATATATATATATAGATGTATATGTATATATTTACGTGTATATGGTGTATACTTTGCTTTTATCTCTTTTATACATATATACATACATGTATATGTAAGTAATATTAAAAAAGCGTTTTTTGTTATTAAATTGGTGTTATTTGCTTTTTTTTTTTTTTTTGTTCTCTTTACGAATTTTGCTAAGCATTCCTTTGTGGATTGCATTGTTAATTGTATGTATTTATAATCTTTATCGTTTTGGTATACGGTATATAATTATATTTCTGCGATTAGTTGGAATTTTGCCTTAACAAATTCAAGTTACGGTTTCTGTTTTCTGTTTATCGATATCTTTTGGCCGCGGCTTTGTGGCTAATAAGCTGCCACCAGGCAAATGGCATATAATACATGTGTGGATGTGTGTGTGTGTATATATATATATGTTTATATATATATATATATTGGAGTAGGTGTGCTTTTGTCTGTGTAGGTTTGTGTGTGTATATGAAGATATAAACTTCTTGCAAATTTCCTTAACGATTATATCAAACCATATTTTATTATTGTGCACGAATTCGTTGTCTCTGCTGCATGCTTCCAACTCTTTGACAATCCCGAATTCCGGCGCAACTACAATTCTTGCGGTTAATCACCACCTAAACTTAACGCCTGCACTATACGTGGATCAGCTTTACTACCCTCACGAAACTCTTCTAAGGTTAGCCGATCATCATGATTCTTATCCATTTGATCGAAGATCTTATCGACACGCTTCTGTGGTGTGTTCTCATCCTCCGTTTGCGGCTGTTGACCCTGCTCGAAAATGGATAAAATATTATTAATATTGATGTCTGTCTACATGTTTTTCGAAATGAATATAATATAAATTATAATTATGTTTAAGATTAGTTAAAAGTAGTTTATTAGTTAGTTGTACGCATAAATTTATGTAAATCATCAAAATTCCTAGGTAAGATATGATTCTCTTAAGCCTATAAACTTACCACCATTTGATAAATGGCATCAACAATGTTGTACATCTCCTCTCGAGTTATGTAGCCATCGTTGTCCACATCATAAAGACGGAAAGCCCCTTTATAGAGTGTTCATATTTAATTAACAGATGCATCAATTTACTTGGCAAACCTTTGTTGTATAACTTACAGTGTAATTTTTCATCTAGATTGCCACGTGATGTAATGGAAAGCGCACGTATGAACTCCTCAAACTCAATGGCGCCATCCTGTCGGGATATTTGAATGAATAGTCATTAACATATTACAAAAATTAGAAAGTACAAAGTATACATTACATTATTCTCATCGAAAACCCGAAATACCAAAGAGGCAAATTTACTGGGATCTCCATCCGGAAAGAATTGTTTATAAATTTTGATGAATCCCTGTGCGAAAAGATTGTTAATTAATGATACAATAAGAGAGACATTTATTACAAATTGATATTTGCAATACTATACCCAATAATTAATTAATATCAAATAATTTCGATGTATTCGTTTTTTATATTGGCATATTTAATATTCAATCGGGTAAATAACACAAGCACTTTAACAAGCATTTAATAAATGGTTTATATTGGCAAATGAGTAAGAGGATTAGTTAAATCAGACTTATATTTTAAGTGCACACTAACGAGAAGTAAGCTTCGGTAACAACACATTTTGTATTACATTTCCAATCATTTTAAAATTTAAAATTTAATTTTTGAACATTTAGAATGGGATGAAAAAATGGTTTAAGACTCGTTAATCACATTGAAATTGAATATAAATAGATTTTCAAGAAACAACGGATAATCAAAAGTTAAATACACATTCTACTATCTCTCAAGAGCTGCATAAATATAGACATACATATATGCTTCTAAAGGTATATATTTGAAATCGTTGCGTCATCAAATGGTTTTTAGTCCCCTCCCATCACTCTCACATAATTTGTAGTAATAGTCATAGTACTAATGAACCCATTTATAAGTTTAATTTGACCCGCAAATCCCCCAGAGACAATGCTGAATTATTGACGGGACTCAAACAAAAAATGTACCACAGAGGAAAATAGAAAAAAGTTAGAAAACGCGAACAAGCCAAACAACGCCCAACAAAAAAAAATGTAGAGGAAGACAGCAATAGCAAGAGCTAGAAATAGCGGCAACCCACATTTGGCATATCAGTAAAAATTTCAGCCAGTTTAAGTGGCAGCAACAAACAAGCCAAAAACAAAGCCACAAAAATGCGGCACAAATAATGGCGATGGCGATGAGTGTGGAAGGCCAAACAAACATAAAAGCAAAACATAAAATTACGAGAACAAACTATAAAATATAAAGTATGTAAATAAAAAAAAATAACTAAGTAGTTTTGCAGTTTTGTTCTCGATTCCTGGGTTTTTTTTTTTTTTTTTTTTTATTGTTGTGTTTAGCGGTTTTTGGGAAACATTTTTGCTATATGTCTGCATTTCTGAGGTTAGTATTGTGAAAATGAAAAAGAACAGACTTTCATTATTTTTGTTTTGTTATGATTTTATGGTTTTGTTTTAATAGGATTCGGTTATGGTTAGTTGATTGAGTACGAGTAGCTTAAAATAAAATATGATGCAAACATTCAGCGATGGACTCTTGGCTCGTACTTACTTGTTCAGTCAGCAGACCATTTGGGCAATCTTTGAGAAAACCTTTGTGCCTTTTTTCGTGTCGGAAGTCAAAGATTAAAATTATAGTTTTTTTTTTGGTTTTTTTTTTTTTTTTTTTGATAGCACAGTTTACAGTTCAGTGAGACACAGTTAAACCAAGAGCGACAAAGGAAAAAAGAGAGAAAGGGAGACAAAGAGGAGAAGAGAGAGAGAGAGAGAGAGAGAGAGAGAGAGAGAGAGAGAGTTGATTTAAGATTAGCATACCGAAGAGACGAACAGTTAAAGTTGTTGACCACACATTTGAGAAAAATAATATGCATATGTATATATTAAACTAATAAGTAATAATAATAGTAATAATATTCACATTATATATGTATGTATGTACGTATGTATGCGTGTACATATATACATATGGACATATAAGATAGATGTAAATAAATTTGATATTGATAGCAACCAGCAACTTCTGCGGAAAAAAAGAGCTGCGCACAAATGAGAAAAATGTGTATATTTTTTGTCTGTTAATGCAAGTATTTTAATTTGATGTCAAAAGATTTGTGCATTTTTTAATGCTAATTAAACTGTGCAACCTCGCTCCATCTTATTTACATGCTGCGGCATATTCACGTTCGAACAGCTCCGAACCTCATTTATTGCATTATTCATTCATTTATAAATTGGACAGCGGAAAAGTCAAACGTAATTTCGAATTTCGAATGCACACACGTGTTTAAATGATTTAAATGAGAAGATTTTATTTTTTTTTTTAAATATAAATGACCTGATTTCATGTGTATTATACATACTCGAAGAGAGGACAGTCTCTAAGTAGGATAGCGACAAAATAACATTTGAGCATTGCTGCCAAATAGGTACAACCACAAAGTTCTTACCATTGACGAATTTCCTTTTCCGTAACTGAAAAGAGACAAAACAAGAGATAAGTTAATGATCAAATTAAAGCGCTATTATTAATCATATAGATAAGTAGTAAACTCCTATTAAGGACATTGAATGGTAGGAATTTAATCGAATAACTCATTGCTCTAACTTTTGGCCAATGTCAAAATCAGTCATTGAGCCCCGGACTCATCCCATTGAGCTACTTACCTCTTGCTTTATTGCCTCACATTCCAGAAGGATCGGGCACCAACTCAATGGGTTCTACTTAGCAATGGCAACTCGAGTAATTTGGCTCAGCCGCTGATTTATGGCAGCTTAGCTCCACTTCGGGCTATTTCAACTTGCCACAAAAATTGATGTCGTGCCATTGACAGGCTTAGGCATCTTAACTAGCCAAACAGCTTCAAAATTGACGAGCCCCACACCAACATAATGGGATACACACAATGGTGTATGTATGTATGTAATGTATGTAAGCAGTTGCATAAAGTGCATATCATTTAATAAATCATTTAATTTATTACCAGGTAGCAGTCACATACACCCAACCAACACACACACACAAACACACACCCTCACACAAATGCCTGCTTAAGCCCTGTGGTATATTCAATCATGAGCATGAGTATGATATTATATATGTATGTATAGGTATGTATATATAGACATATCTATAGTATACTTTGTGGCGCGTGTGTTGCATGCACGTCTGCGCTTAGAAGGCGAAACGAACGCGCTTTCCGCATGCCACTTTACAAATGAAAATAAAAACACTGAAAAATAAGAATGATTACTCTATGAAGAATAACAAAGATTGAATACCCTTTCGGACATACCATTTTCTACCATTGTGCTGAAGCAGGAATATAGTTCCTTGTTGAGAAATAGCCAATATTTGCGCAAACATTCATTTTATGTCAACCATTTGACACACTCTTTGTTGCAAGGTAGCAAAAGGATGATGAACAACCAGTGTTTACCTCCTCTGGCTTAGATCATGTATTAAAAAGTTTATCCAACATATGTTTCATATATGTACACATGTACTTGTTCACATTTCGCCATTTTTTGAAAGAAAAACAAAGAAATGTTGAAAAAAGAATTTCTCTTTTACTTTTTGGGTATCAGTTTTGCAGTATCATCTGAATGTTTAGGCAGAGTAGTGATGCTCATAAATGTTGAAGAAAAATGTTTAAGTTGTGAGTAAGTAAGGTCCAAGGAACAAAGCTATGACAGCACCGATGAAGAGCATAAAACCTAAAAGACCGCATTAGTTTCATACGAATGTTTAACCATTGTGTTCATACATACATATATATGCTTCAGTCCGATGTGGACAAAACTGGTAATGAGACCTCATTCGAAAACATTCACATTATACATTAGCATTGTTAAGCATGTGTCCATTACATAATAATGTATCTAAATCTATAGGATCAACTCAAAAATTGGTATTTGTGTATATTATTCATGAGTAAAATGTATATAATATTTTTCAGAATACGGGACGCGGTGCTAAAGTCGAATTGTGCAGCCAATTAAGGCAGCCTTATTTGCTTCAAAGTGATGCCACTTAATCGCTAATACTTATATAAAGTGATTATTCCTCATTAGGACATACGCTCTTTGAGAGCTTGTAATTAAGCTTGTTATACAATTTATTTTGAAACGATATACAGGAGAAGGCAGTTGAGATATGCGGAATATGCGATGTATAGTATTAATTGGAATATTCAACTCTTGAGCTCTTGCAATAGTATTAAGAGTTCAATCCAACCAACAACAACCAGCAACATATCCTTTGCGTGCGCTGTGCGGACATTACAACATTTACTTGGAACTTGGGGCAGGAGGGTCTGGCTTGTGACTTGTGGCACTGGCCGGCAGAGTCTTTGCACGCAATGCAAGTGAGCCGCAGCCATTGAGTACAAATTGAAAAGGTCCCTGGTTGCCTAGCATCAAAATATATAACTCATTATAAGCCGCACAAGCAGAAACCGAGCCCAACCGCAGCCACAAGCCCATTGAACCCACTAGCGCCCCTTTTAAAAGTCTACGCACGCCAACGCGTCGGCCAAGTTAACTCCGGGGCATGTTGATGTCGACGAGGTTGGAGGACTTTGCTGCGGCTACATGAATAATACATGTGGATGGGTATCTGCCACTGTATTTGCCCGAGTATGAGTGTGTGTGCCTGTGTGTCTGTGTGTGTGTGTGGGTATGAGTGTTTGTGTGTGAACAGTGCCGCCAGCATTAAAGCAAATTAGTTCATAGCCGGGCGCATTGAGTGCGCTACTCAAGGATCCAATCCCCCTTGCTTACGACCCTACCTGCTCTACGTCATCTACCCATATAATCTTTGAGCCAGTACCAAAAAAAATATAAAAATCATTTCGATTTAAATGTTTGTTTGTACAAGGCGGCATTTTTTCTTTTTATACCCTCGTTGGGAGTATTATCATTTTGTCATGAAATGTGAAATGTCTGTACTTATGTTTATCCGATTTTTTTCGAACTGCCTCAATTTTAATGTTATCTATGACGTCTAATCAACCAGATCGGACCACTATTTTATACAGCTGTCTTAGCAATAATCGGTCGACAGATTTGTTCTCGTATTAAGAAATATTTGTTTTACTAACATATCCAGATTAAACTCACAAATCATTATCATCATTATCATATAGCTGCCATAGGTTCCTCTGGCCGAAAGACGAGTTCTAAGTTGTGGAATTATGTTGTCTATAGACAAACATTCAATTTTTTTCGGGTACAATCTAAATAAAAAAACGCGGAAAATTCAGTTCAAGTCATCCAATTAACTCTCCTCTACAAGGGTGTGTAATTTCGGCGTGCCAAGGATAAGCGTTCTTGCTTGTTTTTTAATTCGCTGTTGGTATTTTGTCCCTTTTTTCTTATACCAAAAGTCGTTTGTGGCTCGCAGTGTTTATTTAATCATTTTTGGCAGCATTTTGGGTGCCTGCTGTGAACAGATCCAGCAGCAAAGGGCCAACAAGCACGGCATTTTGACTTTTTGTATTTAATTTAATTTTAAATTGATTTAATTTAACTTCCTTGAAAGCGCACATACACACACACACACACACCACACGCGCACTGATACACACCTACATACATAGCACCAAACAAGGACTCTGCCGTCGCCAGGGAGTGGCCACATGCTAATTAATGAATTCCTGCCATCATCCATACAAAAAGCAAAATTCACAAAATATAAGGGAAAAAACCAGCTACAATTTGCATGCGCATATGTGATGTGTGTGCTTGTGTGTGTGTGTGTGTGTGTGTGTGTGTGTGTGTGCGAGTGTGTGTGCGAGTGTGTCATGTGCGTGAGACGGATAACTTTTTGTAGTGGTTTGCCATGGCCTCCCAACTTTATGATGTGAGTACACCGTAAAGCTCATTAAGAATACCCTGTAAACAAGCTGGGCTTAAATATGTGGCAAGCACGCCACCGAGTGGCGCAACAAATGCCCCAATTATCCTAATACCTAAGTGCACTTCATCCTAAATGCAAGATAAGTGCCATCATATGGGCGATGGATGAAATCATATTGATACAAATGGTATAATTGTGTTCGACCGTTCAATCAGCTGTTTAGAATTCCGATGGAATTCGAAGTAAATGGGATTATATAAAAGAAAAAATAAGCAGTTGACCAGCAATTTAAGTTATTTAAAATATGAAAACCTGAATTGTCATATATCGAAGTAATAATAATAACAATAACAAATATCTATGTACATATAAATATGGATGGTGCTGGGCACCACTGAAATGCAATCAAGATTTAATCTCCACCATATCTTGTACACATTTTTTTGGTAGTAGTTCTAATAATAAGATAACTATATACTTCAGATGTGCCTATTTACATATGTATTTGACGTACTTATGAAGCCGATGACTCGTTTTGAACTCGACTCCAATGTGGCAAGGCACAACCCTGTTGCATTGCATGTCCATGTTAGCTTGGCAATCACTTAACAATGCACCAATTAATTACCCGCGAGCATTGGTATACAATTGCTCGATGCGCCTTGGCACATTTCATGCAATTTTAATTTAAATTTTGTATGCAGTTTGTAAATGTAACAAGTAGCTAAAAACCTATTACCAACTAAGCTTCAAAAGCCAAACGTGATAAGAAACACGAAGGCATACCAAAAAAAGGAGTAGAGACAGCCTTAAATTTCTTCTTGCTGAATCATATCTGAAGATTACTGAGACAAAAAGTGGGAAAGCGACCAGGGAATAAAATATGAATTGGCAAAATCCAAGCTGCCCTGACTTGTCTACAGTTATTCTTGCTACTTTATGCTTAAGCATCGCTGAACATAATTTTAAGGCAATTTGCTAAGTTTCTTTCTTGTCATTTGCTTGTCAATTTCAACGATTTCACAGCGCTTTCCCACCTACATTTTCCTTCTGCTCTCATCTCTCTTACTCTTCAGCAGTATCTCTCTCTCTCTCTCTCTCTCTCTCTCTCTGTCTCTGTCTGTCGCAGCCAGGGCTTTGACTAGAATTACTAGCTGAATAACTGACTGACTGACTGACACTACATATATATATATATATATATATATATACACAATTCCACACATGTGCTGCTATCAAAACTATTGAGCTAAAGAACTAGTAAGTCTAAGTGCTTCAGAGCCAGTCGCCTGCTGCTGGTTTTCCTGTGCTGTGGAAGCATCGATGGCGCCATTAGCAAATTATTTACAACATTTGCATCATGTTCGAGCCTGGAATTGGTATTTGGACGGGGACTGACATTGTGACAGTGGCACGGGGACTGCAATAAAAACAGTGTCCCAAGTCAGTCTTTAAATTTGAATTTTTATGCATTATCCCAAAAGCATTTGAATACTGGGGAGTCTTAGTTTGACTCTTAAAATATGACTATATTTGTAAACATACAAACAGTTTATTTGCTAGAACAACGTGCAAAACAAAGTCCAAATTTTTGAAAAATTTAATTTTTTTTTTTTGCATAAGAACCACAAAAGAAGTTGCTCAATAAATGACAATAGCGGTTATCGTAAACTTGTCGTCTAATCTTAATAATTTATGTGATATTCATCAACAATTTTAACGATTTTTGGTCTGATTGAGTTTCTTTCTGTGTTTCCCCAATCCTTGCGATGCGTGTTGAACCATTTTACATTTTATTACATCCAGATTAATTATATTCTTTATTTTATTGCTTTCCAGTTTAAAGGTTAATTAAATAACTCACTTTTAATAGTATATAAGTGAAATCCAATTTCAATTATACCTTTTTAAAATAAATTAAAATACATGGAATATGTATATATATATGCATGATAATATATAATATGATAGCTTTATTGACGAGACGGGCGGTATTTGAGAGAAATTAATAAATACGCAAAATGTGAATGCATAAAATAAAACAAGCTTTCTATTGACATTATGTAATTATGTTATGTTATGACGGTTTGTAATTATTGATGAGTATTGATGTGATTCGTGATTTATTATGTCAACAATTAGCTGTGACAGCTTTCCCGTCACGCTCGCCACCCCTTGGCCCACTGTGCAGCTGGCGCCAGCAGCAATGGAATGATGGTTGAACAGGAACAAGCGCTTGAGACGTCATTGGCAAATAGATGGGAGATGGGATGTGGGTGGTGGTGGTGGTGGTGGTGGTGTCGTTATCGGGAGCATAGTGGTGCACATTTGAGTGCGTTTTTAGTGCTCTAGTTGCTTGTTGCTTTTACACGTTTGATTTCCACTGCTAAATGCCAAACAAACTGTCACGACGAGACAAGCTGAGTGCCCACTCTGATACATACACATGCTAAGAGGGGCAGTGAGACAGACAGAGAGAGAGAGAGAGAGAGAGAGAGAGAGAGAGTAAGAGAGAGAGAGAGAGAGAGAGAGAGATAACGTGACAATAGGGCTGCCCCCATCGACCATTAAACACAAATACAACAAGTGCAATAATAATTTCAACATTGAATTGAAATTTGAGTGCCCCAACTGACTGAATGCCAATGCGTGCGAAATGAACTGACAGACGTTTTGGGGGGAGGAATAGGGCAGAGGATGTGGGGTATGGAATACACCCAGGAGGAGCATCACTATTTTCTGTGTGAGTGTGTTTGCATAGCAAAGAGCATGTGCCAAATGACTGCAGTTCAAATGTGACAGTGCGACAGGCCGCAGGCACCAGGCACCAGGCACCAGTCTGGGTCTGAATCTGGTTCTGGTTTTAGTTCTGGGTCTGGGTCTGGGTCTAGCTCAGAGTCTGGCTCCTGCTTCTGGTCTGGAATGATGCTGTCTGCATTTCAGTTTTATACGCGATTTGCTGTCGCCTTGCTGCGACTGTTTGTCGAACTGTAACACATACCGAAATTGACATGAAAGTGCCACACACTCGCACACACACACACACCCTATATAATGTCGTGAGTACCAGTGAATTGTAATGGCGGCAAAAAGTAATCAAATGTTGTCCATATTTCTCAATGTTTTTGCTCGACTGCACTCTAAAGCATCTTGACTGACTAAGCAAATAGAAATGGCTACAGAAATTGTCTATTCGCATACCATAATCTGCCACATAATTTGCACATATAATTGAAGAATTATCTGGCTTATCTAACAATGTATTATTATAATTGAATGTACATATACATCAACATTTATGCATTGCAAATTGTTGTAATTCGATTGATTCAATTTTTTTGTAGGTTTACATTTAGTAAGGAAAATTACTTGAAACTTTAAGCGCAAAACGGTACAGTTTCCTGACGAATTGTTGTTGAATCTATAAGTGCATTGCCAGCAATATTTCCTCATCGAGCAATGGGCCATAAAGAATGCTCCGTCAGCTTTTAAAGCTCATGAGCAGGCAGCAAACCGTAAGCTGCAATCGAAATGCTATAAAATGTTGTTGGCGGACTTGTTATGCGATTCGAACACTCAGAAACTTTTGCCTTGTGCAACTCGTACTTATTAGACCCATGCTTGTTTCAACTTGGCTCTGCCACAAACCAAAAAGCTCCTAGGCAGCCAGTAAAACTAAGAGGCTTATAAAAAGGACCTTATTGCCAACATATGGCTATAATGATGTCTACGGAGCACCACCAAACACAGAAACACAACTAAGTCGCAACGAATACGTTCGGCTCATATTATATGCAGAAATATAATCTAGCTGATTAATTATATTATGTTTGCCATTGAAAATTATAAATAAATATAAAAATAAAAAATATAATCTTTCCGAATTGAATTCAATATGTGGCTGTATCACTTTCACACAAGTGTTAAATCAATTAATTGTGGTTGAACTTAACCATATTTATAAACAAATATATCAAAAAATGCCTTTGAAATTTCACATTATATTATGCACACTTGGTTATGGACTGTTGCCAACGAAAAAGAAGAAGAAAACACGTTGTCTCAATCAATCTGGCCTTCTTTTCAATTCCGTTTAACATTTTGGCTAGCTTCGTTCAGCTTTGCAGCTATCCACATCTCGTGGAACACTTAAATGGGAGTAACACTTAAATACTATAAGTCAGAAACATAATGCGCACGTTTCGGCTGCCAAAATGGCTTTCAAGAGTTTTTAATGGTCGGCGCCATAATTCATATAGAGTTCAAGGCTGGAACGCACCCAACATGATTTGTGACCGGCTCAAGTGCACGGATACAGTGATACACTGTGGTACATGGGGTCTATCGTTATACTCACAGTATGTATCTGTTGTCAGACGATCAATGGTGTCCTGCTTCAATTTAGAGTTCTTCTTGCCCATTGTGTTGCCGCAGAGATTGCGTTGCTGCTCGTATGTGGTTGTGTGGTTGTGGGTGTGTGTCTGTGTGTTTGTGTGTGTTTGTGTGTGTGTGTGTGTGTATGTGTGTGTGTGTGGTGTTCTGGTGTGCTGCGTATGCCCGCTGGGCCGATGGGTCAGCTACGAGCAACAAGCCTGTTAACGTCAACAGGTAATTGAAGGCGCGTGTCTTATCCCAATTTGGCTGTGGTTCGATCTGAAAGAACAACAGTGACAAGAGATTTAAGATAGATAGATATGTACACAAGCACACAAAAACACACGCATATACTATCAGCAAAGAGGCAGGCATATTGTCAAGGCGAAACGTCATTCATCATGCAGCTGCCACAGCCCATGCACCTGCCACATTCAGAGCACAGCACACAGCGCACAGCGCACAGCACAAGGGCTACCCCCACTGAATACCCATAGGGCGTCGCGTTCCGCTGATGAATAGCAAAAGGTACTTTGATATTTAAGCATGTCAGCGACGTTTTTGTCCTGTGTGTAAGTCTGTGTGTGTGTGTGTGTGTGTGTGTGTGTGTGTGTCTGTGTGTTTTGGTGTGCGGCCCTAACCAAAATACAACAAAACACAGAGCGACATGGACGACGGCAATGACTGAAGCAACCAGGGACATCTCACAATGCCAAGCCGCTGCCAAAAGAAACTGCCGACAGTCAGTCAGTCAGTCAGTCAGTCAGTCAGTCAGTCAGTTAAGGTTTTTAATATTTCTCTGCAAAAATTCTCTCATTAATATTAAAAACAAATTGAGCTTTTTCTTTAAGATATGCAACTTTCATTCCTTCAGCTTATATATTTTATACTCTTATGAAATTGAATTGAATCGTTTCAGAAATACATATATAAAGTTGTACTTGCTGTGCTCGATTTTGTAGCTCAGAACTTATTTTTAATTTAACTTTTATTATTTTCTCAATGACTTTAGTACTTTAAATAATTGAATTTATTCTTACTGTTTCCAATGCCTTCTTTTTTCTTGATGCAAATATATTTTGTAGGAATCTGGTGAGAGTCTAGAAAAGAGCATTTGGTCGACGACTTGATAATAAAATGGGATGAAATTGCTTGGTTCGCTCGTGGATTCTTTACCTTTGCGGCAACGACAGAAAATGTCGACAATTGCTGATGGGATGACGAAAAGTTGCCACAGAGTTGAGTAATTAAAATTTTAATAATTCCTCGCGAAAATTTGCGGAGCAAACTTTTTTAATATCATGTTGCGAAATTTGCGTAACTGTTTAATTGGCTCTCAATTGGCAATTGAAACTAGTTATTAGAAGTGTACAAGCAGATATGCATGTCCCTTTCTGTTTCTCTCTCTCACTCTCTCTCTCTCTCTCTCTCTCTCTCTCTCTCCCACTCTCTCTCTCTCTCTCTGTCACATGTGTGTGGCATTAAAATGGAATAATCTTGATTGATGCACGCGAAAAGCCATGAATTCAAAGCCACAACCATAATTAGAAGCTGTCGCAGCAACTGCTGCACAAATGATAAACATTTAAGTGAATGACAAATTACTGACACAACTTGCACAACGCAATCATAAAACTTAACTATTTCCCTCTCAGAGTTTGTCTACTTCTCACTCTCTCTCTCTCTCTCTCTCTCTCTCTCTCTCTGTCTCTCTCTCTATATCTCTCTCTGTGTCTCTCTCTCTCTCTCTCTATCTGTCTTTCTGACTCTTTTGTTTTGCACGCTGCCACTTTCATATTCCATTTCGCATTGGACGCTCGCCATTTTACGTGTTGCGGACAAATTTGACGGCCATATTCCGACATGCCGGATGCGGGATGGATAGGAGCAAGGAGCAGAAGGATGGGGATGAGGATGAGACACAAAATGATGCTGGCGACAACTTTTGATGAAATTTCCAGGGGCACTCTGACAACGTGTGGACAGGCACAAGAACTCTAGCCACAGCCACGAAAATTCTACCAATTCTCCGCGGATGTGGCCCAAAGTTAATAGTCGCCTTGGGGCGTTGTCTCCTTGTTCGCTGAATTGCCTATCAAGCCTGCTAGCACAAGTTGAAAAAGAAAAAAACGAGATAAGGCCTATTGAAATGTACGAAATATTTATTTAATATATTATCCAAGCAAGCTTTCTAAGCTCATCAAATGTATATACGAAATTATCGCTTTTTGCCAACTTTGCAACAAGTCAGCGATTGCCATTTTCGTCGCTTAAGTTGCCTTTTCAACAAAATAATATAATTTAAAGTTACTTTTAAGTATCATTTAAATTCTTATTTGATTTTGAGTTTCGGCGTACACATTTCGAATTTATTAGCTAACCTTGTGAAAAATGCATATATTAAATTTTAAATGCATTCTCATTTTCTCTGCACATTTTCTATCGATTACAGATGACATAATATTTAATCTGCACAATTTAGCCATTTAGGGCACTCCGTTTAAGTGAGTGAAAATGCATTTCGTTATGTCAGCCATCAAGGATCTTTGGAAGTGTACACCGAAAGACCTTAGTGTATGTATGTATGTATGTATATATTTCTCAATGTATGTAGATATTTGCGCTTTTGAAATATGTATTTTTCGCTTGTCAACATACAAATAGCCGCTTGCTGTTTAGGTAAACAAAAAGGACAAATGATGCGGAACTGAATGGGCCAGGACCGAAAAGCATGTATACATATATACTTATATATACAAATATACATACAACAGTGGGTGGACGGTTGGTCGGGATGGTTGGGTCGTACAGCGACGGACAAAGTCGGACATGACATTTGGATGTTGTCTGTGATGCAATTGCTAACGAGCTGTCCAAGCATCCCGTTCACAAGAACACACACACACACACACACTTACACACACACACACACACACACACACACATACACATACACACACCCATACACACACACACACACACACACTTACACACACACACATACACCACACCCCACCCCACCCCACCCCAGCCCACTACTTCTCCATTGACGTTGCTAGCGGAAGTTGTTTGTGTCAAAGGCTCGAGGCGTCTGGATCTGTATCTGTCAGTCTAGGAAATTGAAAGGAAAGAAAACTGAGCATACTTTTAAGGCCGACGACAGCCCAATTGCAAATTGCACGTGGACTCTGATCCGAATAACTGGAATCCAAAACCTGCCCATCTTTAGCGACCGGGTGGCGGGCATTACGCGATTTCCGCTTAGCTCTAAATGCATTTCAAGTTTTGCTGGCTCGTGCGTCAAAATTATATAAAATAGCTGTTGGCGGCGCCATTTAATTGAATAATTGCCAAACGACTTGTAAACAAGTTAGAAGATACGCGCACAACTTTCTCCTACTCGA
The DNA here is from genome assembly GCA_035041615.1 of Drosophila anomalipes. Classification (NCBI taxonomy): domain Eukaryota; kingdom Metazoa; phylum Arthropoda; class Insecta; order Diptera; family Drosophilidae; genus Drosophila; species Drosophila anomalipes. The sequence goes on along the minus strand of JAWNKZ010000064.1, from coordinate 35,912,341 downwards.
GCTGTAAGCCAATTTGTTTTGGCCTGGGCAGCCAGAGCACACACACACACCGCTGACGTGGTTGCCAAACTAATTCCTTAACGATGCCTTCTCACACACTCACACACACACACACACACACACACACACACTCATACACACACAAGAAAACTAACCTGGCTTATGCGTTTTCGCAGTTGGGTTGAGGGTCTGTCAAACGTGAACGAGGCGAAGACTTAAATGCCAACTCAGTGGAACGAAATCATTACACCTGGTCAACTATTTGGATTGCATAAGAGTTACAGCTTAGTTCACTATTTAAAGAATGTAAGCAGCTTTGAAAGGCAACCACACAGAACTTAAACAAAATTAGTGAAAGTAAATAAGAACAAGAATGGAAACCTATTTTGGACACGCCACAGATTGCATTCCCTTGTAGAACGGAGTCAAATTGCCGACATCTAAATTCCAGTATAAATTTATAAGATCGACCGGTGATTCATATAAGAGCTATATGATATTGAAGTCCAATAGTTCAGTTTGTTTGGGCTTACTCGTAAAGTAAAAAAGTTGTATATACAAGAACTCATCTTCGACTGATTATTGCTTTGGGCGTTATATGAAATACTACTCGAATCTCTATGTTTTTTTTTTGTCTAACTGTAAAAGTTTGGTGATGAAAGCTTAAAAACTGAGGGACTAGGAACTCAAAACTGAGCCATAGATACAGCTGGACAGACGGAAGCGGCTATATCGCCCCGGCTAGCGATGCTGATCAAGAATATATATATTCGATGGGCTCGATGTCCTTAAATGCCTTACAAACTGCACAGCAAAATTATAATAATCTCTACAAGATAATAATGAAAGTCTAACTAAAAGCTTTAACGACGCTGCAAAAATAAATGAATTAGTGAAGATGATCAAATTATCAATCAAGTCGTAACAGAAATTAATCAATATTAAATCTCTCTCCACACACACGCATCGAATCTGAGTCGATCAACAAGTTGTGAAAAATACACTTATTTATATATATATATGTATACACTTAACTTTAAGTACATAATTAATAAACAGCTTGTTTAGTGGTGTTATTAACTATTTATCAACTCAATTACCTAAGACTACAAGCGTAGTTATTAATGCTAAGCAGTATAAGCCAAAATATTCTCTTATTTTTCGACCCTGCTTCACTCTGAATGGAATTTCTAAGCACACAATTATTCACGAGCCCCACATCCTTTCCCTCTCCACAAGCAAACTAATTGCCATTCCTAGGCACTCGCTTCCCCTGCCCCGTCCTGCATTTTTGGGTGTCTGCAAAGGTCTTGGGTTAACGGTGGATGGTGTTTGTTTTTTGTTTCCAACGGGTATGCAAAAAGCGAAAACCAGATTTGACTTCAACTCCATATCCCCATGCGTCTCTATATCTATTTATAATTCTCTTGTGCTTCCCTCATTTGATTGCTTCGCCTTAGTGAAATATTTGACTGTGATTGCACTTCATATTCTTTTTTATTTCTTTATTCTTATTTGATTTTTCAATTTGCAATTTCTGACTTGGTCTGTAACTCACCGATTGTGCTGTATTCTGTGTGTATATGTCTTACGTACATATGAGTATCATATATAAGCAAAGTCGAGCTTATAATCTTTAAAATGCAAGTGCTAAAGCTCCAGTAACCCATAAGAACAGGGCTCAAAGAAGCCGCAAAGGTAAGCCCAATCCGAAAAGCCGAAACCGAAACCGAAACCGAAACAAAACGTTTACCAAAAGCAGCCAGGCCGACCACAAAACAACAAAATAAAAGAGAAAAGACCCACGGACAACGAAATATTTCAGCACATGTGTTTGACTATTAACTGGCGCTGTAAATTATGCAAATACCAACCACGGCAACTTTTGGCTGAAAAACAGCAGCAGCAGCAACGGCTAGAGAAAAGTTTGCTGACATCGTACTATATAAATATTCGTTGTTGGCCAGGAGAGCAACAGCGGGAGAAAAGCCAACAACAACAACAACCAGCAGCAGCAGCAGCAGCAGCAGCAGCAGCCGCAAAGCAAGCGCGAATGAGAGAAACATTGGGGCCGCCGCCGACACACGTGAGCCGAAGCATTTACATAACCTCTTTCATTCTGATTTGATTATATTCATTCAATTTCGTATGCCATGCAAGCTTGGCGACCACAGCAACAGCAACAGCAACGATATGAAAAACAACGGCGACAAAGCGCAACAGCAATGAAAGAGCAAATGAAGGCCCAAAGGCAGCATCACATTTTCGGGCACCTTTCGCCCTCAACCGAAAACTCACAAGAAAAATGAAGAGAAAAAAAAATTGAATATTTTATTAGACAACACCAGTGGGTGAGTATGTATATATATATATATATATATATATATATATATATATATATATATATATATGGATGTGTGTGTTTGCGTGTGTGTGTGTTTGCGTGTTTGCGTGTGACTGTTACCCTTTATGGCCTGGTTGGGCAGTCTATTAGGCTGCCTCTTTACTCCTACTTATTATGCAGCCAACGCTTAGCTCTAGCACTATCTCTATCTCTGTCTCTGGCACTGTCCCTAACTCCTGCTCACTCACTCACTCACTCAGTTTGTGTCACTCACTCGTTATATTTTTGGGCAATGTTATTTTGTGTCGTCGTACCTCTCTATTTGACTAAGTAAGTCGTTAAGTTGTCAGACTCGTTTTTCAGTGTGGTCCTCCTACAGTTTGTCCCTCCTTCTCATCCTTTAGTCTATTTTCTCAATCTGTGTGTGTATGTGTGTGTGTGTGTATGTGGTTTTATAAAGTAGTATAGCTGTGTGTGTGTGTGTTGGCTTTATCAATAAAGTAGCCGCGTTCTTTTGACCTGGCATCGCCTGACATCTGTATTTTAGCTGTAACACACTTGACCGACCGAACTTTATTTTGCACAAGTCACCAGACAAAAAACAAATAACTGAGCAATATTTATGATAACAATTTTGAGAGCAAAAAAAAAACGAAAAAAATATGAAGTCAGTCAGCAAATTTGATTGAAATATATATACCTTATAGTAGTCGCTTGGAATCGAGCCACACAACACACACACAATAAGAGTTAAGAGTGGCCAACAAAAAAAAAACAACAGTTTTTGGTCTTAAGAAACACGCTGCATGCTGCTTGGGCGCTCGCTCTTGACTCCGCCGTAGCGCAGGACTTTTGTTCCGTACGTGGCACGGTCTGAAAATCAACTGAAAAGCTTTGGTGCGCAATCAACAGTAGGTCGAATGTCCTTGTTGATACCACCGACGCGAAGGACGACCAACGACGACGAAGCTCAGCACTCTGAAGTTGAAGAGACGCGCATCGTTACGGGCGGGTTGTGCTCCTGGAGCGAGCTTTCGAGCGATATCCGAAAGAAAAAGACCAAAAAAAAACAAAACCCAACCTCGCTCGGGGCACAGCAGCCGCAGTCGCAGCCACTGCCACTGCCAGCGTCGCAGTCGCCGTCGTTGGTGTTAGCTAAAATAACATTGATATCGCCAGAATAGTTTAAATAAATAAATAAATGCGCCACAAAGCTGCAAGCCAGGGCATTAGTTTGCTATGCAATTTCAGTCACTCGCCTGGTCACACTACAAACAGACTTCTGTGTGTGTGTGTGTGTGTGTGTGTGTGTCTCGCTGTGTTGTGCACAACTACACATCATATAACCGAAACACACAGTCCTGCGAAGTTTATTTGACTGCCAAATATGAGCTCTTTAAATAATTTGTTTTTAAATACCAGCATTTAAGCAAATTTAATTTTTATATTCAGTTCTTTTCAGTTGGAATTAATCCATAAATGTTGTTTCAATTGTTAAGTTGAAAATTTCACTTCTATTTTAATTCAAGATTCGGGCAAATCGATTCAAATACACATCCACTGACAGCTATTATTTGGCTTTCCAGCTAAGATACCGAGTAAATGAATATTTTAATTTTGTGGCAAAAATAGCCTTACAAGCATATTTCCTACCTTAATTAAAGCTTTATTAAAAAGCGAACACATAAGTCATTTGTAGCTCAAATTATATTTAAAATTAAGTTACAATTATATTTAGGATTGCAATTCATTTTGGAACGATGATTATTTATTTTGTTATACTCTTTAATGGTTACTAAATCAGAATGCAGAACAAATGCAAAACAACGAGTTCCCTTTACGCCAAGAGCTATGCTAAGTTTTCTCTTAAAGGTGAGTCCAAGCCAAAATATTTTGTAAGTCTGTCTAAGTGTAAATGCTGTCAACTAATCTAGTGAAAATACTCAATCACAAGCAATTATGCCCGAAAGGTAGCAGTCTTGACCTGCTTGCCCGCCTGTTGGCTGAAACCATGCAAATGCTGGCCAAAAATGGTTGTGGATTATGTGCAAGTGTAAATGTAAGTGAAAATGTAAATGAGTTAATTTGGGGGCAGCAGTTGGGAACTTGCGTCAAATGGGTCGGCTCTAGGCTGTCTGGCATTTGCCAGCCATTTATTTCAATGCAGTTAATTAAGAGTTAAATTTAATTAGCATCTACCGCAGTGGACCGACCAATGTACAGAAACGGTAACCAACCGTTGAAAGACAATGCTTCTTAAATACATTATACGATATTTTTTATTGTCATTTATAATTTTTATTAATTTGCACAGCCCAAGCACCTGCACCTAAAAAATTATAATATCAAATTAAAGAAGAAACAGCTAACAGTCTATGTGGCGTATGAGTAATATTATCACATTAATATATACACGGGACATTTGTGTGAATGAACAGTCCACTAGTGTGTGTGTGTGTGGGTGTGTGTGTGTATGTGTGTGTGTGTGTGATTGTATGTGTGTGCGTTCTTTTGTTTTTGGGATGCGAACGTTGAGAAAAGGCACAGGCTTAAAAATACTGCACACAGACTTAGAACACAAGCAATTGACATTGGCAGCGTCAACTCCCACGCATTTCCACCTAAACCCACCCCTACTCCAGCAAACCTCCCTCCACAGGCTCGCTGGCACCCCTTTTTGTGAGCTTTCGAGCTCTCTCTCTCTCTCTCGCTCTCGCTCTCGCTATCGCTCGCACTCGCTCTTTGGAATTTACTCACCACAAGCTTTTCTTGAATCGCAAGCTTTGAGCTTTCCCCCGTTAGCAGTGCGGCAACATTTTTGGCGCCTGCCCTCAAGCCAAAAAAGCAAAAAATCACAAATCTCATCTATATAATCGCATCAAATCAGCAACACTCATTCCCTGTCCCAGGCTAGGGTCCGCCTCCCGCTCGATGGTTGTTATTTTAAGCCAGACACAGCAACAACGACAACGACAACGACAACCACAACAGCATCGGCAGCAGCAACAACAACAACAACAACAAAAACAACAATTTGCAGCAGTTACAGCTGGCAAAATATTTATCAAGGCACAGCGTAAGAAAACTGATTTGGAGCGCATATGAAAGCCGTTAAGAGTCCAATAAGTGAACTTATCTGCAGTTTGGGTCTACGAAGCGGGCTTAACAGAAGAGGTGTAAGAAGCCTCCAAAATAAAATATAGGTCGGATTACGTGCATGCTTGCCAACTCAGATGGTTGAATCTTTCTCTTAACAGAGAGTTGGACAGATGGACAGATGGACAGAGGGACACAGCTATGTTCAGAATGGTATACAAATATATTCATGTCGAGTAAATAGCATTTATCAAGCTTTCTATAGCAAAAATAGAACGAAAACCCCAAGAAGAAAATACATCAAACTCATTTAAAAAAAAAAAAAATTCAAAGTTTGAAAGCAACATAAAAGAGCACACATTAAATGGATATAGTAGAAGGAGCATTGCTTACAAGCAACAACAGAGAGTCGTCGTCCTTAATCCTTACCGAATAGAGAAAAATGCACAATTAAATACTGTTTCAACAGAAATCTGATAGTCATCCTTTACCCAAAATGCCTTCCGGTGGTCAACGTTGTCAGTGGACAATATTGTCCAGTTCCATGAGCACCACTCCCCCCCCCCCATACAGTGGGTGGAGTTTGATGCCACTGGCTGCACTGGCGCAATTCACTGAATGGCTGCTCCACATCCACAACCTGATGATGCAAGCAATACTAAAGCCCGGCAGGCAGACAGACAAACATAGCCATTCATTTTTCAATGCAGTATTTATGTGCACATATGCATAAATAATAAGGAGGATATAAGAATCTTCAGTTTCATAAAAGATAAAATAGTTATTTTAATAACAGCACACACATTTTTAAAAAATACAGGTGCAGTTATAGAGTATATGTGCTGCTCGGACTCGTCACTATTCTGTGCTCTTTAGTTTCTGGTCTTTGGTCCCAGATCTCTGGCAACTGCTACCTGATATCTGTGCTATGGGCTTTGGTCTCTGCCTGAGAGTCGCTGGATGGCCATGTTTGCGCTGTACTTGAGCAGGGCCCGCCTGGCCGCCTGGCCGCTTGGGCGCTTGGGCGCCATATCGTTTAGCTGGCTCAGAGCCATTGTTAATTAGTGCACCGACCTTGTCGTAATTAGTGCGCACATTGCACATTGCACACTGCACTCGGCAGATGACCTGCACAACCATATCCCAGCTCAGCACAGCTCAGCCCAGCCCAGCCCGGCCCAGCCCAGCCCAGCACCAAAGCAGACGAAAACCAGCCGACAAATATCCGTTGAGTTTACGGCAAATGCCGCCGGCGCCAACTGAACCAGCTACACAACCTGAGCGATGGCGCTGGCAATGGTGATGACAATGTTTGTTTGGATGGAGGTGTTGATGTTGATGTGATGACTAGTGGTACTGCTGGTAATGTTGCTGGGCTGAGCTTGTAAGCCCACAAATTCGCATAATAAGTTTTGCTTTAAACGACGACGAGCAACTTAGACTAAGGCAATGCAATTTTGGTTTGGCCAATATGAAAGAGAGTATGTTGGCCCGAAAGCTAGTGCCAGTGCCATGCCAGTGCATGGCCATATGAGATGGCTTTGCCAAGTTGGCTCAGTTGGTATAACGGTCTAATGAGCAGCGAGAAAGAGGCATAGAGAGCGATAGTGAGGGAGTCACAGAATTATGGTAACAGCTCCTCAAGGCATTTAAAGTTTAGCGAGTAATATTTTAGCACCACTAATGGGTTTTTGGTGGGTGGGTGACTGCAGCTTTCAAGTATCCAGAATTAAAGTAAAAGAAAATGTATTTCCTTTTTTCCTTTACTTTGGTTGATTTTGTGAAATGCATTTGTGCGGAAATCTGAACACATTTAAGTGAAAACTTTATCCAATTAATACTGATCTCTTCTTTATCTGTCAAGTCAAAACAAAGTGAATCATAGCTTTAAAAAAGTGTCAAATTTAGAGCGACAAGCTGAATCTGTTTCGATTTGATTAACTTGCAACTTGAACAATGCAACAGCCACTGCAACTGGGATAAGATGTAGGCCATAATTGTTTAAAAATGTCGAAACACATGAAATGCCTGAATAGTATAGGCTAATATAATTTTGCAACTAGGCCGAGTAGTTGCCTACCGTTGTGTATTTGTAGTTTTGAGATTTGATTATTATGTTGCACAATTTGGAGAATATAATTCGAATACCCTTATTATTCAGCCCAAAATGCAATCTGAAGCCACTCATATGCCAAACTCTTTCCAAAGAGCCGAAGCCACAAGTTGATTAAAATGATGTGCAAATAGAGAATTAAATGATGGCCTACAATTTTTCAATTATCAAAATACAAAATTTAATCATCATTTGCTTAATGATCATTTTGTGTTTGTGCATCAAAGTTTTAGCAGAGAAATCAATTTAGCTACAAGAGGCTTAAATGGATTTCTCTGGTTTGCTTTCATTTCACTCATATTTTATTTGTTATGGTTTCTCTTTCTTTCTCTTTCTCTTTCTCTCTCTCTCTCTCTCTCTCTCTCTCTCTCTTCTATCTCTGTTTCTATGTATATCTAGCGAGCATTACTAAATGGCTGACCAACTGTCTGCGTAACAGCCATTTCGAAATTTGCAAAATACAAATTAAAAACCAATTAAATATTGACAAGGCACAAGACAAGACCCTCAACTTCGTCATACACCATCCTGCTTTGGATTGTCCAAAGAGTGAACTGTATGATACAAATTACTCGCCGAAAATAATTAAGCGCATAATTATTTAATTTGTTGCGTGCGGCATGAGAATTTGCCAAATGGCTCTCAACATCAATGCAAACGTATTCAATGGGCGTGGTCACATTAGCCAACAAAGCATAATTATTGAGATACAGCTCGGCAAATGGAAATTAATGGATGGACGGACTGCAAAGTGGTTTCAAGCGACGCTCGCACACACAAACTGACACACGCAACAGACCCACACACACAACTGAGTGTGAACAGTGTTCTGAAGCATGCACTTAGCAGGGTCGGGTGAGGGGTCCTGTGTAGAGGACACAACTGTCCACAGGGCGAGAGTTCAGTCACACTCAGCAAATGGCGGCGCCAGCACGAGCCGCACTTTAACGCCAAACTCAAGCGATGAGCTCAACGTGGCGTATGCGTAATATTTGACACTGAGACAGAGACAGAGACAGAGAGAGAGATGGGGAGAGCAAGAGAAGGAAATGGAAGTAGAGACAAGCGGCTTGTGCAATTTGCCGGCGCGTTGTTTGTTTACAGCGAGAACTGCTCTCAATTGTCACGCCCCCCAATTATTTACTTGCATTACTCCAAGCGATGCTGTCAACTTTTCCACTCAAGTGGTCCTCGTACATTTTACTGACAGTAGTGACTTTAGTGTATTTATCGTCATGACAAGGATATAAATATATCCCAAAATCAACCGACTTTTAATGATCATAATTCTATTCATTTTCTTCGGAGAGTTTTCACTTGTTTTAAATATACGAATTATTTGCAACACCCAAAAAATTAGAGTTTAGCTGTGAAAATGTCAATTTCGCTCGAAATTCATGTAAAAATTATAATCAAATCGAATTTGAGGTCAGGCTTGAACTTTCCACAGACAGGACTTTGTCAAAATTTAATGGATTTCCATAGGTATTGGCCTTATCCTCTTTTAGAGACGAATGTCTAGTCGAATGAAAATACTTATTTACATTGGGCAGGGTACAACTACCACTATCGGACCACTATATTGCACAGATACCATGTGAACAATTTGTCAAAAAGGATGTCACAAAATGTGCGTATTATTAAGATCCTCATATTTGACAAACAAGAAAAAAAAAAAAACATCATAATCTCACCACTGTATCAAATAGCTGCCATTGACACATTCTGTCGAAAGATGATGATGATAAATAACCAAACGAATCTGGAATATTCACTTCAAAAGAAATGTGTCAAACCATAATTGGAATCGGAACCGCATGATTACCAATACAAATGCAGAAGCGCAATAAATATTTATATTATTTGGCCCGGAAGTAAAACCTCGTAGCGGAACATCATAATGGTAGATCCCGTTAGTTAGGTGGGTATGAGTCTTTGATACATGTATTCAGAGAAAGTAATGTTTTTTCCCTATATGATATCAGAGTATTGCGCAGTTAGTTCTCACTTGTATTTTACAATTTAAAAAATCAATACGAGTTTGGAAAAGTAGCCGAATCTCTGCCGGAATTTTAATACTTAAGTATCAGGATCGGAATCGGAATCTAAATTTATTTCGACTTGCCAAACTAGTTCAAATCCAATTGGAAGACACAAAACTCATAAATCAGTGTGTTTAAGCGTAAAAAAAAATATATATATATATTTCAGCCGATTAACTCAGTTCCACAAATGTATATAATCTTCGGAGTGCCAAAGATAAGCGTCTTGTATAGTATAGTATTTCGATTAATATGCAGAGCTATGTGAAAACTGCATTTACTTAAAGCCATCTGCTGTCTGAACTGAAGTCAAGGATGGCAATATTGATTAGAATGTTTATAGCAAGTCTTTCACGTTTGCAGTGTGTGTGTGTGTGCAAGTGTGGCGTTTGAATGACCAGATGCCACCTGATCCAGTCAATTGTGAAAGTAATCAGGCTACTTATTTAAAGCTGTGTCGTGGCGGCGTAAGTGATGCAAGAGCACAATCAATATAAGCACACATATTTATGTGCTTGTTTGTGCACACACTCACACACGAACACACACGAACACACACACACACACACACACACACACACACACACACACGAACACACACAAGCACGCACGCACGCACACACGTGCTGCTGGGCATAATGTGGCATCAGCGAGAGTCAGTTAACAACATGTGAGCCATTTGGCCCTAGCCAAAGGTGGAGGCCTTTGGAAGGTGTCTAGGAGCAACAGCAGCGGCAGCATTAAGTAGCAAGCAGCAAGTAGCAAGACCACTCGTTCAGCCCAGTCGTCGTCTACATCTCCACCCCATCTCTCAGCCTGGTCACCCAGTCGCCCTGTCGCCCTGTCGCCCGGGCTGCCGTCTCGCCATCGCAACCAATCTCTAACACTGTGCGTCGTTTGCTGGATGGCAGCGGGTAAACAGAATTCGAGTGTAGTGTAAACAATCATTGACCTCGTTCATATTTCTCGGGGCGTTCGCTCATTTGCCTTTGGCCTCCGTCGCAGTCGCAGTCGCAGTCACAGTCTCCCTCTCCGCTTCCGTCGCCGTCGCCGTCTCCGTCTCAGCCGGAGCAATGATGGCGATGACGATGACGGCAACTTAGCCCGGGCACAATTAAAAATTGTTGTTCAGTTTGTTTAGTTGCTTAGCTGCCTCTTGGCCAACATCATCGACAGGTTCAGTTTGAAATCAATTAAGCCTGTGCCCAGGCAGCAACTGGGTAACTTGGCCACTTGGCCATTTGGCAGCTTGGCAACTAGGCTTGACTTGTAGGCTGTGTGTTACACCAGTGAAATTTCAATGAGTTCTTTGTTTGGCCTGTTGGCAAATGATGATGAGTACACGACCAACACAAAGCAGACGGGCCAAAGGCCAAATAAAAAGCATAAGCAGAAAAACAAAACAAAACCAAAAAAAAAAAAGAGCAAAATCACGATAGTCTCACAGAAAAAAATTAAAAAAAAAAAAATAAGCAACGCTGAGCGGCTTGTTTGCAGCCGTCTCATATCCTCCTATCGTAGCAGGCAATCAAGGATAACGCGCATTATACTGCGTCTAACCTCCCGCTCCCTCCCTCCCTCACACACACACACACACACACACACGCACACACACACATCGCTATAGATGTACATATGAGTGGGGTGTTTGCGTCGTTGCGACGCCAGCATAGCGCTAGCTTAGCATTTTTATGCGCCCCGCACACAAGCCACGATTACGCCCCGGGCTCACCCTGGCCTAGAGAGACATTATGTAGTTGGCTTTATCGCAAACGATTTGCCAAACACAATATGACGACGACCAGGACCAACTGCAAGGAGCAAGCCGAACCCAAGATGAAGATGAAGGCAATAGCATTGAGAACATTCTACAGCCACCGCAGAAGCTCGCACACACACACACACACACACACACACACACACACACTCGCACACCCGACACTGATAGTTGACAGGCGACTAATTTGTCAATTTTAAATAAGAAATTTTTCATCTTTAAATAAAAAAAAAAAACGTATTTTATAAATATTTCACATATACAGCAAAAGACCAGTTTTCAATGTGAATCTTTTAGAAATGACTTCAAATTTGTCACTGCAAGAAACTACTTGCAAATGTTTAAGAAGAATAAATACAAAAATAATAATAAATAAATAACTTGTAAACACTTGGATATATAAATAATAAAGAACAAATGCGTAACTGTACTATTTGGTGTAGTTTTTATTCGTCGAGTTTAGTGCTTCAATTCAATTTTTACAACTCATCTCAGCTGACTAATGAATTGGGAAAATCTTGAAGTATGAGGCAATAAGATTGCTTGCTTCCAGACACACTCACATACATACATATGTATATTTTTTTTTGTGTGGTGCGCCCCAAATTGTCGTGGGGCAACAGCAGCCGTCGTCGAGGACATTTTTGTAGTCGGTGGCAGCTTTGTTTACTTGACGCCGGTGACTTTTAGGTCTACCGTTTATGTGGCGCACAAAATGGGAAACGGCAAGAACAACAACAATCCAAGTCGAGTCGGGTATGCCCGACTATCAGGTACCCATCACACAAGCAAGCACAGTTTAAATGATTATGAATGCATCCAGATCTCTCCATGCCATGTTATGTAGCCACGATAAGGATATAATAAATTATGTATATTTTCATCAGACAACAGCTGTGCGCTATACGCCCACTCTAGGCGTTTGATGGGTACAGGGTAGAACAACTACTATTTTTGTTAGAGCAGCCAGCAAGCCTAAACCAAGTCAGGGATTGTAGTTTTTCACCAAAGGGTGGGGGGAATTGGGGTGTCTTTTCTGCTCCTTTTCCAATGAGCATGTGTAATGACAGCTTTTGCTTGCCCATAAACCAAGGGTTAGCTTGTGTGTGTGTGTGTGTGTGTGTGTGTGTGTGTGTGTGTGGGAACTACTATGGGCAACCATGCGCTCCCCATTCCATATACTGTCTACTGATTTGACAGAGAAATTGATTTTTTCGTAAGTCCCTGTGAACTGAGTCAGCACATTTCTACAAACTGCATGCGTAATTCCTCATATATATATATATATATATATAATATAATATATATACATATAAGAGGTATATACGTTACGAATGACAAAGTCGAAGCTACTAGCTGAAAACTGTATTGCACAAATTGCTCGCTACGAAATCAATTGTACTCTTTATAAATAGGTGCAAAATGCACAAATAATAAATACGTCCAAAAATACGTAAAAGGCTCTGATTCTGTGACGAGGATGAGATATTAAGTAAGTGAAATAGTCATTTTTAAGTTTGAAAATATGTTGAGTTTATCAACTAGTTATTATTCCCTCAAATAGGCAAATCTTTCATAAACAAGTCAATATAAGATTTAGTACAAATTGAAGTCTGAGGAAATTCGAAAAATGTAAAAATATGTTTCAAATGATCAAAAAGATCCGATCACACAGCACTGTCAAAGGTGTCAAGTATGAGCTTTAATCGAATGTCAATTTTAAATATTAATAATACCAATTCCATGCTAGATTATAATTCCTATTCCGTTTTCAAATACAACCAGAATCACTCAAAGACGATTGCGATGTCCCCGTTGAGCATGCGCAGGATGCAGAGCCGAGCCTCGGAACTTGTCCGTGATTTGTACGAATCGATGCTGATTTTGGCGATGGGTATGCTGATGCAGTGGAACCAGTGGCATGTGGTGCGCATATCCAATGCCAAGAAACTGCCCGATGAGCTGCTGGATGAGCCAGCCCTCAGTTGGTCAACCATATTCTTTGCGGGTGGCCTGCTGCTAACCTTGGCCCAGTATCGGCCGCAGTGGATCAAGCGGCGTGGTGCAGTGGTGCGGAATATGCTGCTGCTGCTTGAGCTATTCGCCATGCTCTTTGTGGTAGATTATGTGCTGTTGTCCATATGGCAACCAGTTCTCAATATATTCGATCAGGCGCTGCACGCCGTGGCCCACTCCAAAAGGGCGTGGCCAAGATTCATTTTCCACCACTGTCCTGGACTTTCCGCATGGCTGATTAACGATGCTTTCGCATTTATGCGCTCGGCGGCATCGTTATCCTGGCTCCTGCTCGCCATCGAGGTGGCATGTAAGTATTTGTCCAATCAGACTGCCACCCACCACTCTCACCATATTTACTCTTCCACTCGACTGCAGCTCCTAGATGGCGTCTAGCAATTGATTTTCTGCTGCTGGGCCAACTGCCCGAAATGAATGCATTACCAGGCAAGCGACGCAATCGTCATCTGTCCAAGAGACAACCTATCCGAAATTAACTTTGCTTTGATTTACTTGGGCATTCACATAGAAATTATGACTGTAGCCAAATCAAATATGTCAGCTGCTATTATATCAAATTCTGGTGGGGGTTCAAAAATTCAATCCAATTTTAAACTAACAAAACCACTAACACCAAAACCAAATTATAATAGTATTACAGCTAATAAATACATAGATAAGGGCAATTATCTTCAGACAACGACACGAAAGAAGTTCAAATTTTATTCAGTTTGATTGAGGCATTTGCAAGCATTATTTGGAGCGTTTAAGGAAAAATTTAAGTAAACTATAAAATCCATCTGAAACGAAAATTGCTTTGAAAACTGGACATTTTTCCTTATTCTAAGAAATAATTTCTGAATATAGGAAAAAAAAGTTTTTTATATTTCAGAAATATATGTATCTCTTCGTAGAAAATATAAAATTAAATTAAAATTACAAAAACTAGAAATGCAACCCATTATTTTTACAAGAAATAAATTGTGAAATGCAGAAAAGTGATGAAATTTGCTCGACTATATCATGTCAGAATTTAGCTGAATTTAAATTAAATGATGCGAATATAATATAATATAAGTAAAACCTTAAAATACTTATGTTTTATAACACTATATAAACAAGATGAAAACTAATGTAAGAATTCTATGTAAACATAAAATGTACACACGAATTAAGAAAAGAAAAACACTGTTTTTTTTTTTTAAATGCTTTCTGAATAATACGGTGAGTAACCGTTGGCGCTAAAGGTATGGCGATATTCTAAAATCAGGGTGATTTATTTTCTGAGTGCATGTATATATATGCAGTACGTGTGTATGTGCAGTATGCCAATTTGCAATCTCTTTCTCACCCTCTCACTCTCGACCATGCCCCTCTCAATGGTCGTCTGTCTGTTTAGGCAAACGGTGCAATCTCGTGCAGTGCAACAATTTTGATTGCCTGCATCATTATTTAATTATGAAATGCGCGAGATTTCTGACACCACCCACACACACACAGACACACACACACTCAAAAGAGACAGAGATGGAGATAGGTGGGATTATGCATAATTTGAAAGCGAATTAACATACCTGTCTGCAATTCTGACCACGCCCGTTGTCAGTGATTTTAAAAATTGTTTTTTGTAGTGGTTGGCTTTAGCGCTGTTTGCGGCTAAACAATTCAATATGATAATTAAAAATAGTGATAATTATTATAATTACAAATGTATATGTGTGTGTGTGACAAAATTAAATCCGCACACAAACGTTATACAAAGTCAACACATGACAGCTTCAATGTACTGGCTTAGATACAAAAAAAAAGAAGAAAAAAACCAAAAAACTCCCACAGACACACGAAAAAAAATCCATTCATGGGGTTAGCGCGCACATTTAATTAAACAGGCCACGACGAGGCGCGGAATAACTAAACGAACCGTTAGCTATTTGCACGGCACCACGAAAAGAATTAAATTAAAACAATTTAAACAAAAGATCAGCCAAACACACCAAGTTAAACCATTTGGGTGCGAGAGGAAAACAAAAACCAAATAGCACAAAAATAAGAAACGAGGAAAGAACAGAGAATAAAAGTACTTTAAAATATGCACAACGCACGCGAGCCGAAAATAAAATAACAATGAGAAGGCAACGTCAACGTCAACGGCAACGGCAACAGCAACGGCAACGGCAAAATCGAGTCTCAGCATGCAACTTGTGCGAATGGCAAACGGCTGCCGAGTGGCCCCCAATCTGCCAAGTGCGCCAAGTCCGCCCGGTAGCAGTTGGCAGCGGCGTCGGCAACAGCAGCACCAGCACCAGCAGCAGCAGCGGAAGAGCTGCCACAGCGTCGACATGGGCGGAACTACAATAAGAAATTGTAGATTGAGAATTGGGAATTGAGCATTTACTTTGCATATTTATGCAAGTGCCGACAGTTGTGGCTGTTGTTGTTTTTGTTGTTTTTGTTTGTTGTTGCTCAGTGCTTAATTGCAATAAACTAACGAAACAACAATTCTTAATGAACGCAAACGCTGGCATCGTTAGTTTCTATCGGGCTCGCTGCCCAAATATAGTAAATAATTAAGCCCGTACGAGACGCCCATTGTCGGAGCTTTATGCTGAAAAGGCGCAACAGCAAAAACAGCAAAACAATAAAAGGCTACAGATATGGCAAACCCCAAGTTTCCTTACCATAATTAGCCAATGCCCACCCTATGCCACAAAGACGAATATTGTAGACGCTATGCAACGGCAGGTGGCGCTGTGTAATCCAACGGAATTCGACATGGAAAGCATGAATTGTGATTTCATTATATATATATATATATATGTAGTTGGGGAGTGTAACAATCACTTTGTTTTATTTATATCAGTCTAATTAATTCCTACACCTGCCATGTGTTCAAAAACTACGGACTATAAATGTGTATACGTGTTTTTTTACAATGATCGATCCCAACGTTTTTGGCATAATAAATAAATAAAAATCACTTTGAAGAAAATGTATAGGAACTTTATACATTAGCCTGCCAATTTCTACCAGTAATAAATGAGCTCATTACTTAAACAGGTCAGTGAAAATTAATCAAATGTGAATGGTTTCTGAAAACCAATTAAACAGCAATAAATCAGATGATTGGCAAGCAATCAACAACAGATGTACTGTGATTAATGTGTGTCTCGATATAACTGGATAATAACAAAATAGTTATATAGTGTAAAGAATTAAGTTGTATAATACATACATACACAGAACACATTTACAACTTCCACTTCAGTCCGGTGGTATGTGTTGAGCTCTTCGACTTTTGTGTAGCACCTTCAAAATTCGAAACGCGCAAAGAATAAATTGGGAATTGGATTGCGTGTACAAAAGAGGCTCATTCAATGGGCAACAAACGAAGCACCTCAGCGGACGCGATGCGGAATTGCTTACTTGCTGGCTGACTCTGCTGCTGCCGCTGCTGCTGTTAGCGTCTGGAATGAGCGCGTCACTGAGCAACAACAGCAACAGCAACAGCAACAGCAGCAGCTGCTGCCGCAGTCCGAAACGACGAGTCGCAGTGGCAATAAACGGAAGGCATGTACGATATGCTGAGGAATTGAACGCAGCCAATTATTGTTTATTTGTTTTAGTTGAACTGAGAGCTGAACTTGGTGGTGCAGCGGTGGAGCGGTTGAGGGGCTGGTTGGCTGGAATTAGGTGCTTTGCAGGCAATGCGAGAAATGCTTTTGCTGTAAAATTGATAATTTGAATTTGTTGTTCATCGAGAGAAAATCATGTACATGTGGCACTGTTTTGCATTCATTGTAGCAACATTTATCTGTTTCGTTTCGTATCGTATCGTATCGTTCACTTGCTTGTTAGCCCAATGCTGGGAGCACCAGCTGCACAGCAGCCGAGCAATGGCAGCGTCAATTTTATAGATACAAATACAAAAACCATAGAAAAAGCTATTTTCATTTTTATTTGGCAGCCTTTTCATTATAAATAGTTGGGCTGCCTAGATAAACAGACGCCGAATGCTGCCCGCACAACCTAACAAACAAATACATTCACACACACACACACACACGCACACACACACACACACACACACACACACACACATAGACAGAGGAAGAGAGTGCGATATTTGCATAGCTAGTAAGTGACATTGTTTCAATTAGTTTATTATGCACGAGGTGGTGGCTTGTAATATGAAGCACCGCAGTGCCAAAATTGACGCTCTCCGATTCCATTAGTATTTCATGCTCGATTTACCAGCTCCAGACTGAAAACCGCAAACGCAAAAGGTAATTAAACCATCCATTTCTACACCGACACCCACACTTAGAGCGACCACATTGAAATGTCAACATTTAGTAACAACACACCCAACAATAGACAAACCGGACAGACCAGACACACAAACAGGCAGCGAGGAAAACAGGAAGGGGAAGTAACTTATGCACAAGGGTGTGGCTATCGTTTCCATCGCAGTCCAATCCACCCGCACACGCAGAGAGTGTGATACTGAAAATATGCAAAAATTCCACATTTAATCGAATCAAGTGCAAACGAGCCGTTTAAATCAATGACCACTGAAACAATTGAACTGCATGTACGAAATGAACTCGGAATGTGCTAAATACGAAATGAACTGAATGAAATGCTAAACTGGCTCCAAACCACAAATAACAAGAATCCAATGCGAAGTCAGCCAGCCAGTCACCCACTTCGGTTGTCCGTTAGTTCTCCTTCTGGCACAAACACAAACGCATATGCTTTTTATAAGGACTGAGTTTTGATATTTAAGCGTTTTAAATATTATTGAAACGCAAAATAATTTGAAAATAGCTTTCATCTTAATTATACCATCAATGCTTTGAAAATGGTAAAAAGGTAAAAATGGTCGAGTGAAGCTGTGCAAAAGTCTGCAACAAACCGAAGCCGACAAGAACTAGATACTTCAAATTTGGAATATAAATAAAAATCAATAGAAATCAGAATTTTAAAGATATTTCTTTCTTACCAAGATTATTAATACCTTGACACGGAAGAAAATTGAATTTTCACATGCATATATACAGTGAGTCTAAGTACTTGTACAACCGATGATATTTACAGTCTGGTAGGGTATTTCCTAGTCGAGCTACCTCGACAGTTTTCAATGGTTTTTTGCTGCTGCTGTATATACAAATTCGGCAATTTTAAATCAAGAATTCCGGAGATCAACATAATTAATGTATATAAAATACTTTTTCTAATAGCTATTATTTTAATTAGATTTAATGCGATATTATATGGGATTTATATGAATTTAAATAAAATAATTTTACTTGTAGAAAAGAATTGATTGAGACTTAATAAGATATTATATGGGATTAATATTTAAAGAGTTCATTTAAATGTCGTTTACACTCGATGTAATAATAACATGCATGCAGTAGTTGATTAAATCCATGCGTATTATGTCGACAGCTTTGAATTAATAACTATTTGAACTAGTCTCTGATTTGGCGTGATATCAGGGCATTACCATGTCGTTCATAAGTACTTACCAGTCCAGTAGTGACCCCCATTAATTATGTAATGGTGGATTTATTATAAGCAATCCATGCGATTCAAGCTGTAATTAAGTAAAATTGCGTATACGCCGAGTAACCGTTTGTTGTTGCCCGTGATGGTCGTTAAACCGAATTAACAGAAACTGTGGCAGCTGCTGGTTGATGGTAGTCGGTTTACTTTGCCACTCGAGCCTATTAAAAGACTTATGTTTCGCCCAGGCCAGTAAGTGGGCCCCAAACAGCTGTTCGGTTCGCAGCGGTCTTTTCAGGTAAGTCCTCGATAGGATTTGTGGTACGGTTGGGGAACGTGTACAGTTAGAGTTCTATATATACTTACCTTGTGTGCATTTTAATGGGCAGTAAGCCGTAGTTATGCACTTAAGATCATCGCAGTTGCTAGACTGTGGGAAAGGACTACACACAAGACACCGATTTGGCATATCGTTTTAAAATGTTTATTTGAAGTAAGTAATATTTCTGACAGTAACAAGATAAATTGTCCCTTTTCGTTTCGTTTCCTTTCGTTTTAGTTTTTTATTACATAAAAAAAAAAATATATATGGTAAAAGAATTTTGCATTTTTTTCTTTGTTGTGGTTTATAAGTAAGTATGTATATAAGTATGTCTGTGTATACATAATAAACATCATCATCATCATCATCATCATCGTTGTAATAATAAATAACAGTAAATAGTTATAAAAATCAAATCAGAACAAAAGGGAAATAGTTTTTCATATTTTTCTTCTTGTCTTTTTTTCTGTTTTTGTTTTTCATATTATATTTCTAGTTTTGTATTCTTAACGTTTCTTAGCAAAGAAATCAGATTTGAATTTTGCTAAGGAGTATCACTAAAAATGTGTTGTATGTTTTTTCTTTTCGACATTTAATTATATATATATACATATATCTGTATA